>CM049866.1:1052500-1057500 GCA_027474115.1 Schizopygopsis malacanthus
GCATCTGTATGTGTGTCAGCAGGAGTGACCGGGGGGGGGGGTCTGAACGTCATTAATCCCAGATTACAGGATCACAGAGCCGTCTGATAAAACTGCTGGATCCATATGAACCGCCCCATCTGCACACGACCTCCAGACCACACAGACCTGCTCACAAATCACTCACAAAACACCTCACAGCGCAAAATGTGCAGTATTAGGACCATTATGATTCGTTTTTTTGATGTAGTTGTTTATTTAAAGGGGTCATATGATGTCACTACATATAACATTATTTGGTGTATTTGGTGTAATGCAATGTCTATGTGGTTTAAAGTTCAACGTTTCCACATACTGTACATTATTGTTGCTCCTTTCTGAAACACGTCGATTGTTACAAAGCTCATCGTTCTGAGAAGCGAGGCGTGCTCTGATTGGCCAGCTACGCTTGCGTGCGTCGTGATTGGCCGAATACCTCATAATATTTGTTGATGCCTTTTATTTATGCCAAATTAAATTATAATGGAAAAATTGCATTATTGTATTTTAATTAATAATTAAATTCAATGTAAATCATTAAGAATTATTTAAACAACACTAAAAATACATTCTCATTACTAAAACAAATGAATTAAAAACAAATAACTCAAAAGTAAAATATTTAGGCACGGCAGTATGGGAAATAATATAACGTCACAGTGACAAAATCAGTGAAAAATGATTATGCGAAATATATTTAGTTTTTCTAAAATGAAATCTATAAGGCATACGCTCAGGGCAAGTGAGTTGATCTGGATATAGGTCATGCACAAATGAATTGTGTGGAGGACAAAGGCTTTTCTCTAAGATTTAGGAGAGGATTATCAGTCCTATTTGTGACCATCTGCACACGCCGATAACAAACACACAACGATATTCAGTCCAGAAGCAGTGAATAAACCGCAGATATTACCATAATTATAACGCATAGGTTATTAATACAGACGTCACGTGTTAATAGAGTAACAACACGCCTCATAACACTGAATAAAACTCTATATATATATATAACAACACACTACTAATGACAGAAATGCTGTATCATAATATCAATATAGCGATCTATATACTCCCGTATCGAAATCGTATCGTAGAATTTTTTGAGGTATCGGAAAATATCGTATCGTTGGGTATGAGAATCGATATCGTATCGTATCGTGACGAACCATCCGATTTACACCCCTAATGACAAAACAATCAGACGGATTGCATTAGATCGAGCGATGTCTCAGAAAGTTATCAAACAGACGTTTTGATAACACACAGACACTTTTATCCATAACTTACAGTGGCTTATTCCAGGCACAGAGGTGTAGTGCATTCTGGGATTGAAAACTATTCAGAGCGTATCTGTAGGTTGTGCAGTTAACACAGAACAGATGCAGCGCCACATTCTCATCAGTGTCTCAGATTATAGTAATAAACCACACTGCATGCTGGGAAAAATCTGCACGCGCTCCTGGAGCATGTAGAGCATAAACACAGTACAGGCTACAATATCAGCAACATCAATGAATGAAGATTATTCCCTAAAACTGATCAAAATCAGTCAGAAAACTGAACAAATCAACGGTTTGTGATCATTTGAGCTTCTTCTTAGAGTGCAGCTCTGATCATCAGGTGCATCATGGGACGCTTTTTAGTTTTAGAAGCAAATTCATATTTAGGCGGAATAAATATTTGAAATATGAAACAATTTCCAAGTATTTAAGCAGAAGCCATTAGATCTAAATGTGTAACATTATTCTAGTACACTGAAATAATGACACGGCTTTATTAAGTGCTTGCAAACTATTCATTTCAGCTACATTTAAATAAAAAGAAAGGTTGAAAGTTAGTCAACTAAATGTTTATTTAAATGTAGCTAAAATTAATTGATTGCAAGCAATCATTTATAAAATGATAAGCACTTATAACAACGAATCATTTTTTTCAGTGTATCATTAAAGTACATTAAAATCATTAAAGCTAAACTTTCTATTTTCATGTTATTTTAAGTTAAAGTTTTAGAAATGTTGCTGTTTTTTGTTTTGTTGTCTTATTTTATTTCAGTATAAGTTATTTTAGTAAATCCAGTTAAACTAAATTAAAAACAGAAATGTTGCCATGGCAACTAGCCGAAATATGTTATTTCAGTTAATGTTTATTTTATTACAAGCTATGAAACATTTTAAATGGATTTAATTTTAGTTTAAAATTGAATTAACTTTAATAACCCTGGTCCAAACTTTAGAAAATATTTATAGGCTGTAAAAAAATATATTTATAAAATATAAAGCTGTAAAAGATTATTAGAGTACACCGTGTTATTTTAGTATCGCTTATAAATAATTCTAATACTTATTAATATTTGAATGTTTTTTTTTTATTAATTTGAATTAGTTATTAATTAATTATATGAATTAAGTATTAATTATTTTCATCTTTTTTCTTGTAGTTGTAGTAACTTTGCCTATATATGAATATTATTTATTATTATTCATTTCTATTTCAGTTTTATTTGTATTACTTTAAGTTAAATCAAACAGAAATCAGAAACGTTGCCTTGGCAACTAACTAAAATTAAATACGTTTTTTTTTTTTCATTTTTCATATCAGTTAAGTTTACTTTATGTCACATAACAAAAATGTATTTTAGTTGGTTTTATAATAATCCTGGGTGTATGTTTTACAATAAAATATTGTTTTTGTCTATTTCTTTTCTAATTTTAAAGTGTAACTTGTAATTCTTTGTAATGATTCAGGACATTTGTGAAAATGAAGAAGTAAAAAAAAAACTGTTTTTCACTATAGTCATTTTTGAAACAAACGATAAATAAATAAATAAATAAATGTGACCCTGGAGCACAAAACCAGTCATAAGGGTCAATTTTGCGAAATTGAGATTTATACATCATCTGAAAGCTGACTAAATCATATTTCCATTGATGTATGGTTTGTTATGATCGGACAATATTTGAAACTCTGGAATCTGAGGGTGCAAAAAAATCGAAATATTGAGAAAATCATCTTTAAAGTTGTTCAAATGAAGTTGTTTGCAATGCATATTACTAATCAAAAAGTAAGTTTTGATATATTTACGGTAGGAAGATTTACTAAATATCTTCATGGAATATGATCTTAATATCTAATGATTTTTGGCATAAAATACAAATCTATAATTTTGACTCATACAATATATTGTTGGCTATTGCTACAAATACACCTGTGCTGCTTATGACTGCTTTTGTGCTGCAGGAACACATATAAATGGATACATTTCTGTCCTTTTACACTACAGCACATCGGTGCTTATTCTGCAATAAAGTCATTAATTATCCGCGTTTGGCTTAATCTCCCCAAAGCCTCGTCTATCACGAGCTCTCTCGTCTCGGAGTCTCTTCATCACCTGTGAAGCTCGTTCTGTGCAGATGACAGATGTGGAGCTGAAACTCATCAGGGGTCACACGCCTGATCAACACCCCGACGAATCAAAACCCTAATCCTCAACATCCCATCTGCCCAAACCTGAGCCCAACACAGCATCACACACAGACAGAGCAGAAGAAAGCTCTCCGGAGAGTAATACCGGCGGGATCTCAGCGCACGAGCACGGGACTACTTTCAGCGCTGACTACAATCACGTCTGGAGTTCATACGGCAAAATATGATTTTATTATTTACTGTTTTCTAGAATAAATATCTAAACATTCACGAATCAAGATGCATTTACTGTACAAGTAAAATTATTTCATATATTAAGTCTTGTTTACAAAAAAAAAGATATTAAAATTTTGCTTAAAACAAGCAAAAATATCTGCCAATGGGGTAAGAAAAAAATATTTTAATTCACAAGACGATTTTCTCGCTCCATTGGCAAATATTTGTGCTTGTTTTAAGGAGAAACTAACAAAATTTAGATTATTTTTTTTTACAGACAACAACATAATATATTAAGTAATTTTACTTGTACAATAAATTCATCTTGATTCAAGGGATTATAGATTTTGTTGGTACGATTATAGTCTGATTGGATTATTCCAATCACGGTTTCACGATTATTATGCATTTATTAATTTCACAACATAAAATCACATAAACACTCTATAGATAATAAAGTGTTATTTATTGCTGCCTTTTGAAACAGAAATAACACAGTAACCAATAATACAGCTCAAAATAACAATAGCCTACTAATAGAAATAATAATAGCCTACTAAAGAAAAAAAGTCCATCTCTTGTATTGGAATTAAAAAGGTGACCCCTGCTCTGTAAACATCAGTCAGTATTTATCTTTTGAAAATAACACATGGAAATAGATCACAAATGTATTTTTTTGTATATTCCTTCTACATTTCTTTTAGACCTGAGGTACAGAATTTGTAAAGATGGCTAGCCGTAACGTTATACTCATAAACAGATATTTAAATGACGCCCTGGTCATTCTTAGCGCACACAAAAGGGTCCCACACTATGGACTTCAGTCATTCTCTGGTGGAAATAAAGGCTCTCTGTTTGGTTCCTCTGTCACAGTTAATCTAGCTTCCGTGTCTCTGATAAGCACGGCGTTTCAAGCTGGTGCACCGCCGCTAGTGTAACTGTTTTAGTTTTGTTTTGCGCAAGCTGCAACAGTTCTGTGCAACAGAAACACTCTTTTGAGCTTTTACGATTAATTAACCGTGACGTTTTAAAGCGCGGTTAATAGTGAAACCTTGTACTTGAAAACAACTAAAATAGAAAGGAGGATCATTTTCAGCAGTGTGGATCAATATACTGTTCTGTTCAGAATACACAGTAAAATACTCTATTCAGGAACAGATGTGTTAATACTTAATATTCACTACTGGACAAAACTGAAATGATGAAAACTGACTAAATCTTCCATCAATATGAATGAAAGTGTAAAAAAGCTCAACAAACATGAATAATAGTATCCACTATATTTCAGGACAGAAGCACTTGAAGATGTCGTACTACAATAAACTCAAAAAGTATTGATGTAG
>CM049866.1:1062500-1085000 GCA_027474115.1 Schizopygopsis malacanthus
AAATAAATTAATACATTTATAATAATTTAATAAAGTTTATGAATTTAATAAGATTTATTTTAAGAATGAAATAATAAATGGAAAAATATATGATTGATAGAATAAAGAATAAATTAAGAATGACATCGATTAATAAACTTAGAATAATTTAATTAAATTTATAAATGTAATAAAGTTTATTTAGAAAATTAAACAATAAACAGAATGTATGATTGATATAATAACTTTGTGTATATTTAATATTTTTTATGAATAAATGACATATTTTTTAGAATACATTTATATTAATTTAATAGTTTATATTCAATTTATTTTAATAATAAAATTGAAAAATATATGATTGATAGAATAAAGAATAATGCATTTAAGAAAACAATGATTGTTAAATAAACAATAATTGTAATAATAAATATATATATTTTAGAATAAATACAAATAATCATTAAATTTAATTTTATAAATTGGTAATTATGTCTTTAAAAAAAAAGAGAACATCATATGATTGATCTGTATAAAAGTCGCAGCCTTGTAAGAATAACATTGATGTAAACCAAAGTCTCAAACCCTTTCTGGTCTTCAATCTAAACACCACCCTGTCCAGTCTGGCCACAAAATTATTAGAGTTTAAAGCACTCATTTTGAAGACTGAGATTCAAACATGTTAATGCTGATTGGTGCAGGCAAAGCAAGTTCGGAAAAAACTAACACAAGGAAATATACTGCATCAGCAGTGAAAAAGCAAAAATTCATATATACATATATTATTAATTAAGTTGCTTAAACAGTTAGAAACAAAACAGCATCATGCATGAATCTATAGTTAATACAAAGAACCGAAAACTGCACTTTTTAGATTTAAAAACATGAGATGCAGAGGGATTTGGGAGAAACTGCCATAAAGTCTCGAGATATGTTTTTTAATAGTTGAACTTGTATTAATTTCACATGCTTTCTAAACACGCGGCTGGCTCTCTCATAGATGTCCCTCTAGAGAAAGTGATAAATATGCGTTCTGTGTGAACGGCTTGGTTTCAGTTGTGACGTAAACAACAATATTTTGAATGAAGAGCGTGGCATCAAGTGGGTTCAACTGGATAAGTTATGAAAAACATTAAAATGCAACGACACCTCGTCATCGCATCTCGTGCACCACTGAGAAGACAGCATGACGTAAAATCATTCAAATGCAACGTTTTTGCATCTTTATTTGACATTCGATGGATATTCAACCCTTGCGTGTTCTGTCTCACCCTGCTATGAACACAGGAGCTCTGTGGCTCAGATCCGTGGTGCTGTGAGTGGATTTAAAGGAGGAGCTGGAGGAGTCGTCCTCGGTGTCCTCGTCGGCGGTGAAATACTCGTCTGAGCCACAGCTGGAGCCGTCTTCATCAGCGCTCCGCTCCAGCAGAACCTTCTCAAACTCCTGCAGCAGATCTCGAACCGGGAACGGATGCAGTTCATCTGCTTCATCTGAATCCAGAAACGCCCCGGACGATCCAGCAGAGCGGCCTTCGACACAGAAAAACACAAGACATTACAGTTATACTTTATTGTCCTTCGCAGGGAATGTGTCTTGGACTCAAAGCTGCAGTGGTTTAAAACAACCACACACAATACACAACAACCACACACAACAACAACAACCACACACAATTACACAACAACCACACACAATACACAACAACCACACACAATACACAACAACAACCACACACAATACACAACAACCACACACAACAACAACCACACACAACAACAACAACCACACACAACAACAACAACCACACACAATACACAACAACCACACACAATACACAACAACCACACACAACAACAACAACCACACACAACAACAACAACACACACAACAACAACAACAACACAACAATACACAACAACCACACACAACAACAACAACAACCACACACAATACACAACAACCACACACAACAACAACAACCACACACAACAACAACAACAACAACCACACACAACAACAACAACCACACACAACAACAACAATGTTTATAAGATTATTATTTTTTTTGGTTTAGTTTAGTTTTTTATGTACATAGGAACCTTCAGAAAACTTTAACTCAATTTTTGAGACACAAAATAATACGGAATCCCGCTTGTAAAAATAAAAAAGGTAATTATGACTCTTTATCTCGCAATTCTGAGATTGTAAACTCGCAATTGCAAGAAAAAAGCCAGAATTGTGAGAAAAAGTCGCAATTAACTTTTTTATTTTTTATTCAGTTTCGGAAACTATGAGATCAAATTCCTGCCAAAAGTATTGCAGTCACGAAAAAAAAGCAAGCGTGAAACCAAAATTTTAAAACGCAAGTAAAACTATGTTGCACAAAAAAAAAAAAAACGAAAGTACAATGGTCACAAATAAAAAAAATTATACGTGAATCAAAAATTTAATAAAGTATTTAAAAATATATAATAAGGGGTGTAATGGTACACAGATGTCACGGTTCGATGCGATTTTGGAACAACAACAAATATACAACAAATCTACTATGCTCAGTTTCTTTATATTTATATTCAACACACATAATTTCATTTATTTACATTTATATTTATATTTACATTTTTAGCAGACGCTTTTATCCAAAGCGACTTACAGTACATTCAGGTTATACTTTTTTTTGTCAGTATTTTGAACATAAAATATGCGAGAAGTGATTCGAATACAGTATTTTCAAAATATGTAAGTTTAAATATAACAAATTCTCTTCAACAACCAGACTAAATATTTAGCTAGTCACAGTTTTTTGTAAGCTAATATACTAATTGAAGCTCAAAATGTCCACCCTGTAGCCACTTAGACTCGATATATATATATATATATATATATATTAGTGGTGGGCCGTTATCGGCGTTAACGTGCTGCGTTAACGCGAGACTCTTATCGGCGATAAAAAAAATATCGCCGTTAATCTATTCTCAAAGTTGGGTTGGGAGCTGGGTCTATACTACGCACTATGATGACTTTCACCCTGATATTTTAGCGCGGATGTATACCTAGCCGAATTGCACTGTAGGGGGCGAGAACGAGTCTTCGAACTAGAGGCTCGCAGTCCGTGATGGACAGATTGTTAACGGCTGGTCTATGTGGTAATACACTCGGGCAGGACATCCAAACGCTCACCTATCATTCATCAACCTCAAATATGGCTTTTCATCTGAAAGATGTATGTAGTAGCAACTTTACATGGCCGCTCAATATGATGTTAACCTAGAGAAATGTGCGCTATTGAAGTGTTTGTGTGGAAGCGCGTTTGCGCAGGACAGGCTCCGGTGCGCTCACTTGCTCTTAAAATCTCCGTCATTTTTGGTCATACAGATAAAAGTAGCCTAATACATCTTTCGAATCTGTAAAGACTCTACGTTTATTTGTGTGCACTCAGAATAACAACGAAACGTTGCGCTTTTAAGCAAACAGGATGCGCTTTAGGTCTCATGTGAACTTGAGAATTCACTCCCGTGTCACCCTCTGCTTCGAACCTGTGTGTATGCCTAACGTTACTGTGAAATTACCACATCAGACGTGACGTGCTAACATGGATGCAGCTATGAAGCCGCCGGGTTTGCTTCAGGGAACATTTATTTTTAAGAAGCTTCCCAATGGAAACTGTAAACAGTTAATCACGACCTCTTATGTAGGCCTACAGTTCAAAATTCATGTTTAACTGAATAAACAGTTAGTAAACACAAGTACATCTTATTGAACATAGTTTATTTTCATCACCAATTATCATAGTAGAACAGCTTTCTCAAGCAGTTTGTGATGCATTTTGGAAACAGGAGATGAGCCCCTGGAGAAACCCGTTCTCAAAGACTTACTTTTAGTCATTATTTGGGTAGCACACATATTCTGAATGCCTTCGGCAGAATTCAAATGAGCCATTTTAATCTAGATTAATCTAGATTAATTCCAAAATTAATCTAGATTAATCTAGATTAAAAAAATTAATCTATGCCCACCCCTAATATATATATATATATATATATATATATATATATATATATATCAATATATATCGATATCAATGTGATCAATGTATATCAATGTGATTGAGGATGAAATTATATTATTTATTAGTATTATATATTTTTTTTAATAACCCTGTTTAGGAAAGGGACATCATATCTTTCAGAAATAAAAATGTGCATCTTAATTTTGCATTGAAAACATATTTAACAGTAATATATATATATATATGTCCATGACAGGGTGGACATATCTAATGGTTTATGATTCGAATAACAGCCCATAATGATCTAAAATAACAATGTGTGGGAGCTTAGCTAATATGTTTCTATAGCGTCTATTATTTATGACATGATAAAGCGACTGGGAACATTTTTGAGTATAGTGAGTGTTGAAAGGCACTCTATGGTGATATCGGCCCAGGTGAAAGCACAGCACAAAAATAATAAATACAAATCTTTCTGAAAAAGGCAAAAGAACACGTGCATGTTTTCTTGATGTGACAAACCACGCAGGACACGCGACGTGTGGGACGTGAGGGACATGGGGTGGAAATGCTGCGCGGTACAACACATAGTAAGACCCTGAGTAAGCTCAGAAAGTGACCTGCGGATGAACGGTTGACTCTGAAGCTCAGGTGCTCCTCCAGCATCTCCAGCCCGTCGCTGCTGCTCAGATCGATGAAGCAGCGGAGGAAAGCCCAGTATTCAGCCCACGGGAGTCCCATCTCACGAGCCAGCTCTCTGCAGACACGGCCATGCACGATTCATGGAGTTCAGTAGGGATGTAAAGATATTATCAATATCGCTATATTATCATGGTCACATGACGATATGCAACGATAGGCAAGGCAAGTTTATTTATAAAGCACATTTCATACACAATGCTAATTTAAAGCGCTTTATATTAAAGGAAGTAAAATAATCACAACAATGAAACAGGGAAAAACTTTTAAATGATGTGGAAATTGATTTAACATTAATTTGAAACAGCTAAAACATTACAAATTATTACACATAACTATAATATACATGATGATCAGTCAGGAGGGTCACGTTCATATTATATATATTGGTCAGTATCTTAAGAGAGCAGGGCGGCTGACGTCTGATATAAAGCTGATATGATATCACAATTATTATTTAAACAATGAGTAAATAACACATGCATTGGCTGATATGCAAATAATTTATGTATTTAAACAATTGCTGAAATGACATTCCTATTTTTTACGTAATATTTACTAAAATAATTTTTCTAAAAAATTTTCAGATAGCAACTTCTTGATTCGGTGGCGTGTAAATATATATATATATACTAGGGCTGTGACGATAACCGCATTACCACTTCACCGCAGTAATGAGATGCGACCGCGGTGTTGAGGTCATCACCGTACTGTTTTTCGCGGGATCCGACCAAATTTTTTGCAACGCGGGAATAAAACACGGTAACGGTCGGTAACTCTGGTGTAATTTGAACGAGAGTGGGCGGTCTAACAATATCCCGTTCCCGACATCCTTTCAGAACAGCATATCTGTGTGTTTTTAATCCCTCTCATCGCTCACGCGCTGCACACACGCACCAGTGCTTCTGTGTCATGTGTTTTATTGCGCAGCATGTGCATAACGCCACCCTGACAGAACAGGCGATCTGCATGTGCATATAGGCGAACAAGGCAGTCGCCTCGGCAGCAACACGGTCAGGGGGGCAAAGGGACAGATATTTATAGTTTATTTTTGGGCATTCGTTATCACTGCTAGTTATTCTACATCTAAATTAACTTTGCTTCATAGTAATGCCGCTCCCGCGCCGCCCCCCAACTGAGCGTCATCAATAGGCTACTCTACATGCAAAACATTATAATGTTCATTCATAAATGTCATCAAATCGAATAAAACTATCCAGACATGAATTCCTTTTGCTGCTGGTGCTGTCTGATGAGTTTTAAAGCAGACACGCGCTTCTGAAAGGTAAGATTATAGCTAATGTATGTGTGTGAGAGAGAAAGCGCGGTGGAGATAACAAGTGTAATATTATCTATTAAAGGCTTACGTACACCCAAAACCGTGTTTTGCTGTGTTTTAGCCAAGTGGAATACTCAATATTTAGCGTTTATCATATGTAGTGTTTAATTTGTGTAATAAAGCGGGTGATCGATCCGGCATCAGAGGATGGAGAGGTAACGGATCATTCGTGCAATCACTCCGTTGACCCACTTAAGTGATTACCAGCTTGCATCAGTTGCTTTTATTGTGTGCATATACTCTAAAAATCAGGGTTATTTTATTCAACATTTTTTTGTAATGTTTGGGTAGTTTTTGTGTAACCCATATCCTATATGACAGTCCAGAGTCTGCGTTTGCATCGAGTGCACGCAGATATTTGCCTTCTCTTCGGGTGAGAGCAGTTCTCAGTGCCACTTACTTTATTTTTGTCAAATATAGGTTTGTTTCATGTAATCTATAAAACAGTAAACTATTTTATTTTATGCAAAGCAAACCAAGTCACCTAAACGAGCCACATCAGGTTTTTTTGCAACTATGAAATGTTTTATTTTTACTTCTAAAATGCTTGTTAAACGAATTTAAAAATAAGAAATGTTGTATACATGTTTAAACGGTGAAATATGTTGTATTAAGAACTGTATTTGACAAAAATAAAGGCACTAAGACAAGAAAGAAAGAAGAAGAAAAAACAATGACAAGCTCAAACAAAATGAAACCAACAGCAACTAAATAAAATAATCAAATTAATAATTCTCTAATCAGCATGCTTTAATTTAGTTAATCAGCATGCTTTTACTTTAATTCGCTAGTGGTTTGCGTCAATAAGTTTAAATTAAAATGTCTTTGGTCTGTGCTCTGGAAGTGTTCTGTTAATTCTTCTAAACTTGAATTACTAAAACTCAAATTAAAACCGAAACTAACCTGTATAGGGTAGAACACTTCACAAAATAAAAACTAAAATTAACAACAACAAAAAAATGAAACTTAAATTTTTAGCTAAAAAAAAATTGAAAGCAATATTAAAATAAGGAAATAATGATTGTGATTTCCCTACTGTAGTGTAAAGCAAAAATAATATACCTATGAAATATTAATTTGCATTTATTTTACAGTGCAATTGTTTTACAATATATAGCTCAGTGGCTATATGTTGTGGCTATATACAGTGGCTATATATCGTGTTCCTGTGGCTCGATGGTAGAGCATTGTGTTAGCAGCGTAAAAGGTTGTGGGTTCAATTCCCAGGGAACACATGTACTGGAGAAAAATGTATGCAAATTAATGCAAATAAATGTAAATGTATATAGCTATCACTGTCATTGTTGTTATTATATTCTAATTAGTTTGTCTTCCTGAAACAGCGGTGTGAATGTAATTTAGACTGAGACGTAGATCACTAATAAAAAGAGGGTCGAGTCCCGTTTAAAGTTCAGCTACAAGTCAATTCACTGATTTTTCTGACTAGTTAAGAAACATGGGTTGAAGCTCTTCATTTTAACTCTCAAAGTAGGACTGTGCGATATGACGATATGTATCGGATGGACGAAATTAAAGTCTATCGTTTCATATTATGTTCTATTGTTTATATCGTGGTGTCGCAAAATACATTGTTTCCGGTAAAACCTTTTCATCATTTGAGTGACTGATCTTTATACGCCGCCCCCCCCACGGGACGTGAAGACAAGAACGAGCACAAAACCAGGAGCTCGTTACTAAACGAGGGACTACATGTGTAGCATACTCACGCATTTTTGAGCACTGCAGTTTTAAAACAACCGATGTTAAGTCGTTGAAACACAAACAACAGAGCTATACGCGTGCGCCGTCTCTTTCTGTGTGTGAGGAGCGCGCCTTTTCATTTTTAACGACTTTGAACAATTACATAAACACACTTATATGCATCAGAATCCCCGTCTTTGCAAGTATCCTCATAAACACAGTGATTTAGTTCTTAAGAGAGAGTAAACAGCAGAAAGAGAAACACATACAGGAGCTATATTGGATCCGGACTTCGCTCTTAAAGGGGAAGCGTTCCAATATTCATTCATGTTAATCACAGCACAGAACATCTCTCACTGCTCTCGAATAAATCACTTCTGTAACTTTAATCAGAATAAATTATAATAATATATTTATAATATGTATAGAATATAAACATAATACACGTGTTAATTATATCTATCATAGATAAATATAATTAACACAGTGAAGACTAATTAATTTACACAATGTATGTAGCGTTTCTTAATTATTGCAATTAGTTTCTTATCCTTATTTCATCACTGACTGTTTATTTATCTTCAGTGAGGTTGAGTTTTTTCTCTCTTTAGGCTTGTATTAGTTTGATATTGACATTGGTGACAATGATTATGAAAATTATATGGTATCAAAGATTTAATATCATAAAAACTTTTTTTAAATAAAACAAATATATATAGATATATATTGTTATCATGATATAAGATTTTGGTCATATCGCCCTGTGTGTTATCTGTGTGTTATCTGTGTGTGTTATCTGTGTGTTATCTATCTGTGTGTTAGTGTTAATTAGTGTTATCTGTGTGTGTTATCTGTGTGTTATCTGTGTGTTAATATCTGTGTGTGTTATCTGTGTGTTATCTGTGTGTTATCTGTGTGTTATCTGTGTGTGTTAATCTGTGTGTGTTATGTTATCTGTGTGTGTTAATGTTATCAAATCTGTGTGTTATGTGTGTGTTATTGTTATCTGTGTGTGTTATGTTATCTGTGTGTTATCTGTGTGTGTTATCTGTGTGTTATCGTTATCTGTGTGTTATCGTTATCTGTGTGTGTTATCTGTGTGTGATATCGTTATCTGTGTGTTATCCGTTATCTGTGTGTTATCTGTGTGTTATCTGTGTGTGTGTTAGTGTTATCTGTGTGTGTTATCTGTGTGTGTTAATCTGTGTGTTAAATCTGTGTGTGTTATCTGTGTGTGTTATCTGTGTGTTATCTGTGTGTTATCTGTGTGTGTTATCTGTGTGTGTTATCTCTCTGTGTGTTATCTGTGTGTGTTATCTCTGTGTGTGTTATCTGTGTGCGCTCTGTTATCTGTGTGTTATCCTGTTATCTGTGTGTTATCCGTTATCTGTTATCTGTGTGTTATCTGTGTGTTATCTGTGTGTGTTATCTGTGTGTGTTATCTGTGTGTTATCTGTGTGTGTTATCTGTGTGTGTTATCTGTGTGTTATCTGTGTGTTATCTGTGTGTGTTATCTGTGTGTGTTCTCTGTGTGTGTTATCTGTGTGTTATCTGTGTGTGTTATCTGTGTGTTATCTGTGTGTTATCTGTGTGTGTTATCTGTGTGTGTTATCTGTGTGTGTTATCTGTGTGTTATCTGTGTGTTATCTGTGTGTGTTATCTGTGTGTTATCTGTGTGTGTTATCTGTGTGTTATCCGTGTGTGTTATCTGTGTGTGTTATCTGTGTGTGTTATCTGTGTGTTATCTGTGTGTTATCTGTGTGTTATCTGTGTGTGTTATCTGTGTGTGTTATCTGTGTGTTATCTGTGTGTTATCTGTGTGTTATCTGTGTGTGTTATCTGTGTGTGTTATCTGTGTGTTATCTGTGTGTTATCTGTGTGTTATCTGTGTGTTATCTGTGTGTGTTATCTGTGTGTTATCTGTGTGTGTTATCTGTGTGTTATCTGTGTGTTATCTGTGTGTTATCTGTGTGTTATCTGTGTGTGTTATCTGTGTGTTATCTGTGTGTGTTATCTGTGTGTTATCTGTGTGTGTTATCTGTGTGTTATCTGTGTGTGTTATCTGTGTGTTATCTGTGTGTGTTATCTGTGTGTTATCTGTGTGTGTTATCTGTGTGTTATCTGTGTGTGTTATCTGTGTGTGTTATCTGTGTGTGTTATCTGTGTGTGTTATCTGTGTGTGTTATCTGTGTGTGTTATCTGTGTGTGTTATCTGTGTGTGTTATCTGTGTGTGTTATCTGTGTGTGTTATCTGTGTGTGTGTGTGTTATCAGTGTGTGTTATCAGTGTGTGTTATGTGTGTGTTATCAGTTTGTGTGTTATCTGTGTGTGTTATCTGTGTGTTATCTGTGTGTGTTATCTGTGTGTTATCTGTGTGTGTTATCTGTGTGTTATCTGTGTGTGTTATCTGTGTGTGTTATCTGTGTGTGTGTTATCTGTGTGTGTTATCTCTGTGTGTGTTATCTGTGTGTGTTATCTGTGTGTGTTATCTGTGTGTGTTATCTGTGTGTTATCTGTGTGTTATCTGTGTGTGTTATCTGTGTGTGTTATCTGTGTGTGTTATCTGTGTGTGTTATCTCTGTGTGTGTTATCTGTGTGTGTTATCTGTGTGTGTTATCTGTGTGTGTTATCTGTGTGTGTTATCTGTGTGTTATCTGTGTGTTATCTGTGTGTGTTATCTGTGTGTGTTATCAGTGTGTGTTATCAGTGTGTGTTATCAGTGTGTGTTATCAGTGTGTGTGTTATCTGTGTGTGTGTTATCTGTGTGTGTGTTATCTGTGTGTGTTATCTGTGTGTGTGTTATCTGTGTGTGTGTTATCTGTGTGTGTTATCTGTGTGTGTGTTATCTGTGTGTGTGTTATCTGTGTGTGTGTTATCTGTGTGTGTGTTATCTGTGTGTGTTATCTGTGTGTGTTATCTGTGTGTTATCTGTGTGTGTTATCTGTGTGTGTGTGTGTTATCTGTGTGTGTTATCTGTGTGTGTTATGTGTGTGTTATGTGTGTGTTATCTGTGTGTGTTATCTGTGTGTGTTATCTGTGTGTGTTATCTGTGTGTGTTCTCTGTGTTATCTGTGTGTGTTATCTGTGTGTGTTATCTGTGTGTGTGTTATCTGTGTGTGTTATCTGTGTGTGTTATCTGTGTGTGTTATCTGTGTGTGTGTTATCTGTGTGTGTGTTATCTGTGTGTGTGTTATCTGTGTGTGTTATCTGTGTGTGTGTTATCTGTGTGTGTGTTATCTGTGTGTGTGTTATCTGTGTGTGTTATCTGTGTGTGTTATCTGTGTGTGTTATCTGTGTGTGTTATCTGTGTGTGTTATCTGTGTGTGTTATCTGTGTGTGTGTTATCTGTGTGTGTGTTATCTGTGTGTGTGTTATCTGTGTGTGTTATCTGTGCGTGTTATCTGTGTGTGTGTTATCTGTGTGTGTTATCTGTGTGTGTTATCTGTGTGTGTGTTATCTGTGTGTGTGTTATCTGTGTGTGTGTGTTATCTGTGTGTTATCTGTGTGTGTGTTATCTGTGTGTGTGTTATCTGTGTGTTATCTGTGTGTGTGTTATCTGTGTGTGTGTTATCTGTGTGTGTGTTATCTGTGTGTGTTATCTGTGTGTGTGTTATCTGTGTGTGTTATCTGTGTGTGTTATCTGTGTGTGTGTTATCTGTGTGTGTGTTATCTGTGTGTGTGTGTTATCTGTGTGTTATCTGTGTGTGTGTTATCTGTGTGTGTGTTATCTGTGTGTTATCTGTGTGTGTTATGTGTGTGTGTTATCTGTGTGTTATCTGTGTGTGTGTTATCTGTGTGTGTGTTATCTGTGTGTTATCTGTGTGTGTGTTATCTGTGTGTGTGTTCTCTGTGTGTGTTATCTGTGTGTTATCTGTGTGTGTGTTATCTGTGTGTGTGTTATCTGTGTGTTATCTGTGTGTGTGTTATCTGTGTGTTATCTGTGTGTGTGTTATCTGTGTGTGTGTTATCTGTGTGTTATCTGTGTGTTATCTGTGTGTGTTATCTGTGTGTGTTATGTGTGTGTTATCTGTGTGTGTTATCTGTGTGTTATCTGTGTGTTATCTGTGTGTTATCTGTGTGTTATCTGTGTGTTATCTGTGTGTGAACGCTCATGTTCTCCAGCTCTCCGTTTGCACCGGGCCTATTCGCTTCTGTTCTATGCTTCTCGTATTCCTTTGCAAAGGAATTGTGGTCCAAATTAATTATTAATTATATATATATATATATGATTATTGTTATTGCTACTATTCACAAAAACTAATATAAAAATATTATTGATTTTAAAATTGTTGTTTAAATTATTATTGTTATATTTTGTGTGCCAACGGAAATTGTAATATAATCATTTTAATAACAATAATGCATTTCTTTTTAATATAAAAACAATAACTTGTATACTTGTTTGCGATAATGACAATAACGTTATATCTAAAAATATTTATATTATTAATGATAATAATAATGTAATGAATGCATTTAATTTTAATTACTTTAATGATTATTATTATTATACATTTTGTTAAAACTGAATATAATACAATAATATTTAAAACAATAAATCACGTATTAAAAAAATTATACAGATAATAATTTAGTATGTTTGTTTGTAATAATGAGAATAATGTTATATCTAAAACTCCTTTTATTATTATTACTACTGATGTTAATAATATTAGTAATAATAAAAACAACAATAAATAATAATAAATCTAATGTTATTATTTTTTAAGTGTTATTAAATTATTATTCATATAATATGCGTGCCAACAAAAACTGTCATTATAATATTTTAATAACAACAATTATTTTTTTAAGTATTATTATATATACAATATATATATAGATATATAGAAATTATGATAATAAGAATACTGTTATATTATTTCATAATAATATTTTATTAATTATTAACATTACGCATTTTAAAATAGTTTAAAATCATCATTATACTTTAAAATTTTAATAATAATTATTTAATTTATAAAATTTAACAACATTATATTTTACATAAAAAAATATTTTAATTTGAAAAACACTGTATTATTATTGAAATTAGTAAAAGATAATATTGTGATTATGATAATTATGATCACTTCTGTCGCTGCTCATTATGCAATTAGAAGTGCGATTGAAAGCGGTATAAAGCACCTTTGATGAAGTCAGAGGCCCAGCAAACGCCGTGAGGGTCATTATCGGGTTTATGTCCATCCTCCTGTCAGGCCTGTATAACTGACCCGACTCCGGAGACCCGAGACACCAGGGGGCGCCGATCACCGGATGAAGCGTGTTATCTGCGGCCCGCAGCAATGGCACATAAAACCTGTCTGTGACAAGAACACCAACAACCAGTGTTCAGGAAAGTCACTTTTCAAAGAAATGCATTACAATATTTATTTATTTAGTCATTTAGCAGACGCTTTTATCCAAAGAGACTTACAAATGAGGACATTATAGAAGCAATCAAAACCAACAAGTGCAAGTGCTATTACAAGTCCTGGTTAGCCTCACGCAGGACACGAAGGAAGGATTTTTATTATTATTAAGAAAAGAGTATATAGAAAAAATAAACCTAGTGTTAGTTTTACAAGAAACGCTAGCAGTTAGAGAATAAACATGCATTTGATAGAGGGTCAAATGTGTGTTTTTTCAATAAAAAGAAGACAGATTAGATCAAATAGAATTAGAATAGAGAGTGGTAGAGTTAGAGGGTCAAATAAAGATGTGTTTTTAGCCGTTTCTTGAAGATGGTAAGGATTCAGCTGCTGGGATTGAGTTCAGGTCATTCCACCAGATGGGAACAGTTAAGGAGAAAGTCTGTGAAAGTGATTTTGTGCCTCTATGATAACAATAAAGCGAAGTTCACTTGCAGAACACAAGCTTCTAGAGGCATATAAGTCTGAAGTAATGAATTTAGGTAAAGGGTGCAGAGCCAGAGGTGGTTCTGTAGCAAACATTAATGCTTGAATTTAATGCATTGAGCAGCTATTGGTGCAGTGCAAATTGATGAACAGAGGTGTGACGTGTGTTCTTTTCGGCTCATTAAAGATTCATCTTGCAGCAGCATTTTGGATATTATTATATTAGTAGTGAGCCCTTTATTGTCACTATAACAAGTACCAGCGAAATTAGCCATCAACCTGTCCATACATACACAACATACATATGACACGGGGTAGACAGAACAGGAAGCAGGGAATGTAAGAAAAAACAGCATTTACATGAGAGAGGGAGGAGAAAAAAAAAAAATCACCCCCAGACTATGCTCCATTGGGGAGTACAGTGTGAGACAGAAAAAAACACCTCAGCACAAAAGCACATATACCATAAACACATGACTTGCAACAGGGGGCATATCAGCTTGGCAAGCAGCCGTCCGGTCCAGCAGCCATTTATACGGCGCCGGTCGCAGATCTCTCGACAGGTGGCGGTACAAAGCGTTCGGAGCATTTTCGGGGGAGGGGATATGTCTGTAATGGGGAAGGGAGCAAGAGATTACTCTGCATTTATTTACAATATTGCGTTACGCCCCAAAATAGTAACTAATTATGCTACTTAGTAACTTTTTATGGAAGGTAATGCATTATGTTACTTTTTAAATCTGGGCAGGGTTTGCTTGTTTGTGTTTAATATAAAAAGTTCTTCTTGTACAAATGTAAACACACCAAAAGTGAATCCGCTTCAGACTGAAGGAAATGTAAATTCACGTCTGTACAGTAGAGGGCGCCGCTCAAACTAATCACATGAAGAATATGACGCAGGAGAAGAAAGTTCAACACTATTCACCAATAACTCAAATCAAACACTAATGTGTCATTTCTGCTTATTAGTACGATTGAATTGGATCATCGAAGTCAGTAATAAAGACATTGGTTAACCCTTTAAGATTCCTGTAAAATTTGCCTAAAACGCCTAAAAAAGGCATACCCAAAGTAAATTGCATGCTGTTCTTGAGCCATTTGGATGATATGCATGGTGTTGGTCTCCTTTGAAAGGTGAACTCTGAGGTTTGTTTGCAGTCAAATCACTGTAAGTCTTACTGATATTGAGTAAAGCACTTTGAATACACTAAAAAAATAAAAAAAAAAATCCTTGCATTTTTTTTGTAAATAGAAGCCTCAGATGACTATATCTGGAGGTATGAACTGGAAAATAATTGGGATCCCAGAATGAAGCCAAATTACCATTTGATAAACAATATATTAGAAAATTAGTGTTTTACACTGTTTATCTAATTTTATGTCTAGAGCTTCCAAAGAAAATACACTTGGGGACTCCAAGCGACGCTTTGTAACAACGACACAAACTGCTGTAATCTTGAATGCTTTAATGAAGTCATCATTTTGGGCTCTATGAAAGGTTACACTTAGAGCTATTCAGTTTCTCATCCAGATTCACTGTCAATAATTACTGACAAAGTAACTGAAGCATAAACACATTATAGTGACATTTATACATAGAATCCAAAATGTTCACTTTTAAAATTACATATATATTTATAATTTATAATCTAACATTTTTTTCCCTATATTTCTATTTATGTCAAGTACATTATTTAATTTGTGGTGTTTTTTTTTCTTATATTGGTGTTATATTGCATCCCTATGTGTTATTCTATGTATCTCTGTACTTCTGCATGTTGCATTAGTCAACAAAAAGTGGTCTGATAAAGACACTGTTGAATGCTGTGTTAATAGTATCTTAAAATGGTTTCATAGTTGAAATCACAAGATCTCAGCTTTCGTGGATATATGACATAATTTTTTGTTTAATTCTTTTTTTTTTTTTGAGACTTTACCCTGTCACACCACTAGGGTCCCGCCAGCGGTACGCTGGATTCTTAAAGAGTTAATAAAACGGGATTAAATACCATTTTCTTACTGTAGTTCTAGACTAAATATGTATTTACTCATCTCACCTGCACAAAAACACATTCAGTATTCCTCTAAATTAATAACAAACTGTCAAACGCAAACTTAGAATATTATACAAACCTGCAATAATTAAATAAGTTAAATAAAACAAATATAATTTATGTATTTAATCCCATTGTATTAACTTTGTTACTGACGTATATGATTCAATTTAATCATACTAATAAGCAAAAAATGACACATATGTGTTTGATTTTCTTCTCCTGCGTCATTTTCTTCATGTGATTAGTTTGGCTCATTATTAATATTAATAAAAATAATAAAGGCTATAGCCTACAATGACAAATTCACTTAGGCCTATATTTAACTTATTAACTTTTATTAACAATACGAATAAGTGAAATATGTTTTACCTGCATTGCAACACAAAATAAATAAACGGTCTTTGGATTTCCCCTTTCTTTAAAACGATTGTAGTTTGGGGTTCATTATTAGCCTATTAATTAAAACACATCAGCCATAAAATAGTACAATGGCAAATTTGCATATTAAACATCTAACTTTTATTAATAAAATGAATGAGACAGATATAGCTTACTTGCGTTGTATAAGGTATTTTCTCTCTTTTGAAACAAACGCGTTGTGGTTCATTGTTTTATTTTATTTATTTATTCATTAAAACAGCAACAATAAAGACAAACTCGCTTATATTAATCGAATAAATTAAACTTTTATTAACAAAAAAAAAATAGCGCTTTTGGATCATAGTGTCGCGCATCACTCCAACCCCAATGCAACCCCCCCCCCCCCCCCCGCTCAAAATACGTTCCCGCGGCTATGCAAGTAACTTTTTCAGGGAGTAACGCAATATTGCAATGCATTACTCCTAAAAGTAACTTTGCTCAACACTGCTCGAGCGTCATGATGTAAACAAACCTTCCAAATACTCCCCGATCTTCTGCTTCACCTCCTTGCTCTTGTTTCTGCGCTCACAGATCACCTGCAGAACGAACGCCAGCCGTTATTTCACGGATGACAGTAAGACATGTTTAAGACGGGTCCGTTTCTTACAGCGGACGGGTTCTGGTCATATTTGTTCCTGCAGTGTTTGTCGATGCTCGGATGTGAACACAGAACATCCACCACCTCCGGACATCCAAACTTACACGCGAAGTGCAGCGGCGTCTCGTTGCTCTGCGGAGAAAATCACGTCTCAGATAAGTGTTATGAAGGACTGTCAGCATCATACATGTGCATGCACGGCGCTCACTGCTTTGCTGAGATATTATTACTATGACTACTACTAATAATGATAATAATAATAATAATATTACTATGACTACTACTACTAATGATAATAATATTATTACTATGACTACTACTACTAATGATAATAATAATAATATTACTATGACTACTACTACTAATGATAATAATAATAATACTAATATTACTATGACTATGACTACTACTACTAATGATAATAATAATATTATTATAAGTTATTTTGACTACTACTAATGATAATAATAATAATATTATTATTATGACTGCTACTACTAATAATAATAATAATAATATTATTATTACTATGACTACTACTAATGATAATAATATTATAACTATGACTACTACTACTAATGATAATAATATTATTACTATGACTACTACTACTAATGATAATAATATTATTACTATGACTACTACTAATAATGATAATAATATTATTACTATGACTACTACTACTAATGATAATAATATTATTACTATGACTACTACTACTAATGATAATAATAATATTACTATGACTACTACTACTAATGATAATAATAATAATATTACTATGACTATACTACTATGACTACTACTACTAATGATAATAATATTATACTATACTACTACTAATATACTACTAATGATAATAATAATAATATTATTATGACTACTACTACTACTATGACTACTACTACTAATGATAATAATAATAAATATTACTAGGACTACTACTACTACTGATATAATAATAATTATTATTACTAGGACTACTACTAATGATAATAATAATAATATTATTATTATAGGACTACTACTACTAATGATAATAATAATAATAATACTATACTTAATGATAATAATAATAATAATATTATTACTATGACTACTACTACTAATGATAATAATATTATACTATACTATAATATGATATAATATTATTACTATGACTACTACTACTAATGATAATAATAATAATAACTAATAATAATGATAATAATATTATTACTAGGACTACTACTACTAATGATAATGATAATAATATTATTACTAGGACTACTACTACTAATGATAATAATAATAATAATATTACTATGACTACTACTACTAATGATAATAATATTATTACTATGACAACTACTACTAATGATAATAATTTTCTAATTAAAAATAATAATAATAATGTTATAATTTTGTATTGTTATTATAATATTTAAATACCAATTAATTTTCTTAATATAATAATAACTTATTATGCTTGGTTGTTATTATTATTAAAATGATAATTATTATACTTTGTTTGCCAATAGAAATTATAGCGATGATTTAATTTATTAAAAATATGACATATGTTAATTATTATCACTAATACTCATAAAAGTTATTTGATATTAATTATTCTTATTAAAATTATCATTATTATACCTTGCATGCCGATAGAAATTGTAAAATAATTGTACATTTAATTTATTTAAAAATATAACATTTATAAATAACATAACTTTAATATACTATTAAAATGTTAATAGTTACATATAAACTAAACTTATTAATTAATATCATTAATACTACTAATAATAACAACATTTGATATTAATTTATACAAAAAAATATTAAAATGATCATTAGTATATTTTGAGTGTCTATAGAAATTATAATCATTTGAATACAAATAATTAAATGTATTTAAAAATGTCACATTTTTTATAACTAAACAAAATTATATATTATATTATATAATAATGTTATTGTAATACTATATATATATATATATATATATATATATATATATCATGTAAACTATTAATTATTTTCATTACAACTACTGCTAATAATAATAATACAAATTATGAATTCTAAACTTGTTATTTAAATTATCATTATTATACTTTCTGTGGGAATATAAATTGCTATTATAATAATTTATTTAGAAACAATTTAATTTATTTAATTATATTATATTTTTACATTTAAAAGCATACATTTGTTATTATAAAATTAATATAATAATGAGTTCTATATGATGTAAACTATTAATTATAATAATTTCTACTAAAAGTTGTTGCTAACTTTATAATTATTATTATCAAAATGATCATTATTATACTTCGTGTGCCAGCACTTCTAAGTGTAATACCAGTATGAATGTAATTATCAGCACACTCACAGCTTTGTCAGGCGTGTTGAGGTACAGATCGACGATGTATCGAATGCGCTGCCGCAGCATGAGCTCGTTATCGTTAGGATACATGAGCCGCATGAACTCGGGGTCCTCCAGCGTCTCCAGCAGCAGACGAGCGATGCCCGCCTGGTTCTCTTTAGCCGCCACATGCAGGACGTTATACCTGCAGCCCTCCTGCACACGACACGTGAACCACGAGGACATCGTGCTTGGTGTTAAAGAACAGTTCAACCAAAAATTACAACTGTTTAAAATATGTTTGTAAATGTTTCAAATAAATGCTGTTCTTCTGAACTTTCTATTCTTCTGTGAATCTGGAGAAATTAAACGTATCACTGTTTCCACAAAAATATTGGGCAGAACAACTGTTTTCAACACTAATAATAATCAGAAATACTAATAATAGTGATAATAAAATGTAATATTAATTTATTAAATTGTTTTTATTAAAATTATAATTATTATATTTTGCATGCCGATAGAAATTGTAATTATAATAAAAAATATATATTTTTACATTTTTAAATAACAAAATAAATATTAAATAATATAATATAATAATTTTAATATATTAATAGTCATATATAATGCAAAATATCATTACTACTACTACTACTAATAATAATAATAATTTTTTAATAATTATTAAAATTATCATTATTATACTTTTTGTGGGAATAGAAATTGTAATTATTTAGCAATAATTTAATTTATTTACAAATATGATATTATATCAGATTGGAATTCAAAGAGGAATTATTCTGGCACGCTAACGAACAAATTCTCTTCCAGTGATTCTGCTTCAGTGTGGAAAGGTTTGAAAGACATTACGAATTAAAAGACACCATTCCCCAGCACTTTAGCAGACAATTTTAATTTGCACGTCAGACCTCACCACATAATTGTGTGTATTGTATATTGTGCCATTTTGTACATTTGTATATTGTTGTTTTGTTGTCTGTGTCCGGTCCTGATGCTGTCATTCTGTCACACTGTGGCGCTTCTGTCACTATAACTAATTCCTCGCATGTGTAAACATACCTGGCCAATAAAGCTCTTAAATCAAAACGTTAATTTGTTATTATAATATTAATATAACAATAGTTATATATAAAGTAAACTATTAGTTATCATCATTACTACTAATACTACTACTGCTAATAATAAAAGTTGTTTCAGAAATGTTTATTGAGCAGCAAATCAGCATATTATTATGATTTCTGAAGATCATGTGACTCTGAAGACGGAGTAATGATGCTGAAAATACAGCTTTGATCACAGAAATATATTATATTTGAACAGATATTCACGTAGAAAGCAGCTGTTTATTATCATATAAATATTTCACTATTTTTACTGTATTTTTTATCAAATAAAAGCAGCCTTGGTGAGCAGAAGAGACTTCTTACAGAAACATAACAAATCTTAGCAGCTGTAAATGGACAGCGCACCTGCACGATAGTGGGATTGTCCCCGGATCCGATGAGATATCGTGGATTTCCCCAGACCAGCTCTCTGAATGCCTCCTCGTCTCCTCTCTCCACGGTTTTGCGCAGTTTGGCCGTCATGTCTTGGGTTCGAGGACTCTTAAACTCATTGGCCTTCTCCAGGTTCACAGCGTCTGAACTCACCGAGCGCTCTGAACAAATCAACAACAAGCCATCTTAAAAGGAGAGTTCACCCAAAAATCAAATTAAATAATAATCACCCTCGTGTCGTTCCAAACCTGTAAGACCTTGGTTCATCGTCAGAACACAAATTAAGATATTGTTGATGAAATCCGAGAGCTCTCTGACCCTCTATAGACAGCAAGGATCCTAACACGATCAATGCACAGAAACACAGCAAGCACATCGTTAAAATAATCACGTGACATCAGGGGTTCAACCGTAATTTTACTACGCTACGAGAATACTTTTTGTGCACAAAGAAAACAAAAATAACGACTTTATACAACAGTTCTTCACCTCCGCATCACCCTTTAGAGCCATTTTGGAGACTAGCACATACGTTAACAATGTAAACATAGTATGTTGTTCTGTGTCAGCAGCGCCGCACGCGGATACGTTGTTTACGCTGTTTACGTTGTTTGCGCTTCGATCTGAACATAAACAGCGTATCCGCGTACATACGTTGTTTACGTATGTGATACTCTCCAAAATGGCGCTATAGGGTGCTGCGGAGGTGAAACAATTTTGTATAAATTAGTTGTTTTTGTTTTCTTTACGCACAAGTTATTCTCGTAGCTTTGTAAAATTACAGTTAAACCCCTGATGTCACTGATTATTTTAACGATGTGCTTGCTGTGTTTCTGTGCCTTGATCGTGTTAGGATCCTTGCTGTCTATAGAGGGTCAGAGAGCTCTCGGATTTCATCAACAATATCTATTGAATCGAGATCGCAATCTTTTAACGATTAATCGTGCAGCTCTACAGGTACATCTCAAAAAATGTGAATATGGTGAAACAGAAACTTCTGAAACCGAAACATCATCAGTAGAATCTTACCTGAGCTAAGGAGAAAAATAACTGGACTGTTGCTCAGTGGACCAAAGTCCTCTTTACAGATGAAAGTAATTGTTGTATTTCATTTGTAAATCAAGGTCCCAGAGTCTGGAGGAAGAGAGGAGAGACACAGAATCCATGTTTCTTGAAGTCCAGTGTGAAGTTTCCACAGTCAGTGATGATTTGGGCTGCCATGTCATCTGCTGGTGTTGGTCCGCTGTGTTTCTGAAGTCCAGTCAACCATCATCTACCAGGACATATTAGAGCACTTCATGCTTCCTTCTGCTGACAAGCTTTATGGAGATGCAGATTTCATTTTCCAGCAGGACTTGGCACCTGCCCACACTGCCAACGGTACCAAAAGCTGTTTCAATGACCATGTGTTACTGTGTTTGACTGGCCAGCAAACTCGCCTGACCTGAACCATGGTGGTAAGGAACCAAGACGAAGATGAGAGACACCAGACCCAACAATGCAGATGACCTGAAGGCTGGTATAAAAGCAACCTGTGCTTCATTACACCTGAGCAGTGCCACAGACTGATCGACTCCATGCCACGCCGCATTGATGCAGTAATTCATGCAAAAGGAGCCCCAACCAAGTATTGAGTGCATAGAAATGAACATGACATTTCTGTTTAAAATATCCTTTTTTTATTGATCTTATGTAATATTCTCATTTTCTGAGACACTGAATTTTGGGTTTCCATTATCTGTAAGCCATAATCATTAAAATATCAAGAAATAAAGGCTTGAAATATTTCACTCTGTGTAATGAATCTATATAATATATAGGTTTCTCTTTCTGAAATGAGTGACAAAAAATATTGACGTTTTTCATGATATTCATTTTTTTTTTGATGTACCTGTATGTGAGCGTTGGACTGACCTGCGCTGGTTTTCTCTGGAGACGGTTTGAGCGGCGACACGCAGATACCGTTAGC
>CM049866.1:1090000-1092500 GCA_027474115.1 Schizopygopsis malacanthus
AGAAAAAGCTTTGTGTGGGCTTTTTATTTTTCATTTTTTATATCTCACTCAGGCGCAAGTAACAAATATAGCTGGCAAATACAATGGACACACATTGTAAGAAAAATACACACTCTCTCTCTCTCTCTCTCTCTCTCTCTCTCACTCACACACACACACACACACACCACACAGGAGCTCTCACACACACACACACACACACACACACCTCTCTCTCTCTCTCAGCGCTTAGTGCTCCTGCACATGTACATGTGTCCCCTTCTGACACACAGGACACACACATGTTGCTGACATGCAGTTTAGAGAAAGATTTGACAAGAGGGAATTCAAATGTTAACCCTGGAACAAGTTCTCTCTGGAAAGATCATGGTGTTGTCCAACTACCCAGAAATCAACCCAGACATCCTCACAGCTTGCATTGTTCAGAATGAAGTACAGCTTCCACTAGTACTGAAATTGTTGCTGTTCTTCAGGGATGACAGAGGTCCGTGGTCTCTCTCGAAACTGCCCGACTAGTTGTCTTACACACAGAAACACACACACACACACACACACCCGCCACACAGTGTTGCACATACATAAAGACACACAGGGTAAACAGAAAAAAGACACACTGTAAGGACAGAAAGACACTTTTGGTTCTTTTAAATGAGAGGAAGTTGGTCATATGTTCATTGGTCTCTTGTTGTTGTTGGTTCATTTATATATGTTATAGTTATATGTGTTTATATTTTGTTCTTAATATGTGTTGTTTGTATATCTGGAGTTTGTCAAAAATAATTTCCCCCTGGGATTATTAAAGTATTTCTGATTCTAGCTCTCTGTTGTGTATTTTCACTCACACACACACACACACACACCCTCTCTACAACACTAAACCTATACACAACTCTCTCTCTAAGTATCTCTATGTAAAAGTTTCTACAACTAAAGATAAAGATAGAAAATACAAACTGTTTCATAAAAGTTTACCCTACAACTAAAGATAAAGATAAAAAATCACACACACATAAAAGTTTACACACTAAAGATAAAGATAAAAAATACACACACTACCTCTCTCTGCAGAGAGAAACGTGAGTCAAGCAGCTCTGGGAACTCAAGATGATTTGTAGTGCAGGAGCTCTCATATATTCGATGGGATTGTGTCTTTTGTGGGATTGTGTCTCAGTGTTTGGAAAAGTCTCATAGAGGAGAGTGTGTTACACAGAGTTTGACACTGAGTGTGTTTTTATACACACATTTAAATGGGAACACTTATATGTTATACACCCTCTCATTGTATTGATCGTTTTTATTGTTAACAAACAAACCACTCTCCCCCGCACTTGAAAACACACACACACACACACACACCCTCTCTCTCTCTCTTACACACACACACACACACACACACACACCCTCTCTCTCTCTCTCTCACACACACACACACACACACACACACACACACACTCTCTCTCTCTCTTACACACACACACACACACACACACACACACACACATTGAATTAATGAATGAATGATAATGAAGGTAAATAAATATGATATAATATAAAAATGTAATAAAATAAATAATAATAATAAATTTATATTTTTGTATTTATTTATATTGCTTCATTGTACTCATCTGTAAGTCAATTTGGATAAAAACATCTGTTAAACGACTAAATGTAAATGCCTTAGTGCAAAACGTGCTATTTTTTTTCCCACTGGAAAATTTGTTTAAATCTTAAATGAACCCTAATAAAAATGATAAAATGAAATAAGATAATAAACTGAAAAATAAATAATAAAATAAATATATATATATACAATGAGAATAAAAAGGGGAATTTGTGCAAAATGTAGTATTTGTTCCAATTGGAGAAGATTTGCATCACATCATCAGTGAGTCTGTTCAGACTTCTTCTTAATTAAAAACACTGTAAAATATGCATATGAATGGCTACTTTGGAGTTTAAAGCATAAGAACTGTTTTCAGAAATTGCAATATCAAAGCCATTCTTAATGAAGATTTTCCAATGAGACATCAAACGAAGGGAAAGTGATTAATTTGATGTACAGTCCTCACCCTGTTATTTTCAGACGGATACCGAAGGATTTTCATATTTCACTCTTCATAATTAGTCCTGGATTAGAATTTCTAATGATCCCGTAACATTAATAAGAGATTCAGTAAATCTGCATTATGATTTCTCCTGGATGTTTTACTGGGGCATTTAATTAAAGCTTAGAGGTATTAATTACTCAGTGAATTCAGTAGTCAAGGTCTCACTGCTCTCAAACGTGCAGAGACACAAAACACGGCCTCCGCTCTTCACACAAATGTGTTCCAGATATAAATATTAAGAACAGCATACCGTCTCAAACAAGCACATATTTAATACTGGAAACACAGGTTTACATACAGACTCAATGCAGACGTTTAACGAGTCACTAACCCTGATGTTTGGACTGCAGATAAGCTATTGAACAATGGAAAAAAAGATCTACAATTGAACA
>CM049866.1:1097500-1120000 GCA_027474115.1 Schizopygopsis malacanthus
CAATTAAAAACATATATATTTATTCATACAGTATATGTGTGTCTTGTCATAGCACTTGCATATTGCTCTTTTGTTGGTTTTGATTGCTTACACGGTCCTCGTTTGTAAGTCACTTTGAATAAGTGTCTGCTAAATGACTAAGTCCTAATTCACAGAGTTATTTCAGATCATAAAAATCTGTAAATGAAATGAATGCAGTCTGGGCGAGCAGAAGAGACTTTATTGTAATTGCTCTGCTGTTTCACTTACTGGCATGATGTCAATCTTCTGGTTGCTAAGCAGGTTTCTCTCTGCATCCACACTAATCACCTTTTATCTTCCGAGGATGTGGTGTGTCATTATAGCCTTTGCTTGTTTTATTTTTATAGGATAAAGACACTGGGTGAAGGGGGACGGTCGGGGGTATTAGAGCCGTTATTAAAGTTTCCTGAGTGATTTCTGCCCCCCCCCCAGCAGGTCATTTAGTGTGATTTCTGAAGCGCAGCAGCTTTATCTCTGCATGTCGAGACTCGAGGTCATTCAGGATTAGCGCTCGCGGGTTCCTCTGTGAGCCGTCATTAAGAGCTTCTGCCGTGTGACGCGTTTGGCCCATCTCTTCATGAGCGCCCGGTTTTATTAACATTGTTAATGACTGCAAGGATTCAGTGACCCTTAAGAGCGTAATGAATTGCCCCGCGAGCCTCCCGGGTGAGGATGGGGGAGAAACGGCACTTACTGAGACCACAGAGACTCTTTTCAGACCGAGTGCGCCGCTCTGATAGACGAACACATCCGGCACAGGCCTTCGTTAGATGAGATGTGTGGTTCTCATTCACACATGCAGCTTTTTGTTTAAAATAGTGCATTGTGTGGCTTTTTAATTGCAGTGCAGGGATTCCTGAACTGTTTTTGTCAGCCAAACCCCTTCAACTTTTTAATATGATTATGATTATTATTATATTTACTTACTCTCCCTGAGATTTTAAGATGATATGTCAGTAATTTATCAACATATTTGTATGTTCACCGCTCCATCAGTTAATGGTCACATTAATATGCAGGTAAACACATGTTCTTGTTTTGATTTTATTTAAATTTTACAGTTTTATGATTTAATTGAGCTTTTATCAACTCCAAAAAAACTCCAAAAACAAAGCCCAGTTAGTGAAAGCCTGATGTAATATAATATTTAATAAAATAAAATGTTTAGAACAAAGAATTGTCTTTTTTTTATTTGTTTGTTGTTTTTGTATTTTGATATCAATATGGTACAAAATAATCTAAAATAATAAAACCAGTTAAATTTTTTTTTCTAAATTCATTCCATTTTTCCATTTTCATTTTTCTGGAATTAATGATTGAATTTAAATATTAGTAATCAAAATTAAACCAATTCATGAAGCTTACACAATTTGACAACAATACAAAGTTCCCAATTAAACCTTTTTTATATATATTTTCAAAATTCAGCTTTTATTTTTCAAATATTCAGTTAAATTTTTCTGGATTTTTAATGATTTAATTACATTTTACTGATCAAAAAGCATGTCTAAGCAATTCAATTCATAAAACTGAAGCAAATTAATGTATTCGTCTTTTACAATAATAGGGCCTTATGAAATATTTTTGTACTTTATTTTCTGGAATTCTTTGCTGATTTGTGATTTAATAAAAATGCATTATCAAAAGAAGGCATAAAACATGAAGACATGTTTTTTTAACGTATCACTGAAATCATAGGCTCCTAATAATCTTATTAAAACTATGATAAACTAGATCAAAAGCAATGCAAACGTAGTCTATATTATCTCAAATGTCTATTGTAATAAATCCCGTATATTTGTCCCCGTGTATAGCAGTAGTTCTGAGCGTTGTGTAACTGGTTTGTTTGCTGTATAATCTGTCAGAGCTGCACAGGATCATTTACATGTGATTGTGATCATAAAAGAGCAGCTCAGATCTCTATTGTAAATGCTGGAATGTAAATGAGCGCATGTTTCCTATCCGAGGCTTTTGTGAGCTGTGCTTGAACGGTTTCAGAGGTTATTTAGCAGCTCGCCTCAAAAGAAACATCTTTGTCTTCTCTCCTGCGCTCTGATACCAATTATGCTAAGCGTTAGGAAATTTAAACGAGACCGTCTCTTATCAGCTAATCCTGGAGTAATAGATTCCATTAAAAATGCATGAGGAGCTTTAGGGATGAATCGGGCGATGCAGCGTGTCCAAGTCTCTCTCCCTCGCTCTCTCTCTCACTCGCTCAATCGCTCTCTCTCTCTCGCTCACTCACACGCTCACTCGCTCTCTCACTCACTCACTCACTCACACGCTCACTCGCTCTCTCTCTCTCTCTCTCTCTCTCTCTCTCTCACTCACTCACTCACTCACACGCTCTCACTCTCTCACTCACTCACTCACACACTCACTCACTCACTCACTCACTCACTCACTCACTCACTCACTCACTCACTCACTCACTCACTCACTCACTCACTCACTCACTCACTCACTCACACACACTCTCTCACTCTCTCACTCACTCACTCTCACTCACTCTCTCACTCACTCACTCACTCACTCACTCACTCTCTCACACACACTCTCTCTCTCTCACACACTCTCTCTCTCACACTCTCTCACTCTCTCACTCTCTCACTCTCACTCACTCACTCACTCACTCACTCACTCACTCACTCACTCACTCACTCACACTCTCTCTCTCTCACACACTCTCTCTCACTCACTCACTCACTCACTCACTCACTCACTCTCTCTCTCTCTCTCTCTCTCACTCACTCACTCACTCACTCACTCACTCACTCACTCACTCACTCACTCACTCACTCACTCACTCACTCTCACACTCTCACACTCTCACACTCTCACACTCACTCACTCACTCACTCTCACACTCTCACACTCTCTCACACTCTCACACTCTCACACTCTCACACTCTCACACACTCACACACACTCTCTCTCTCAGCTGGGGGAAATGGCCCCGTTATCTGCTTATTATTCTGATAGGGTCCCGTCTCCACAGAGAGCGGTCTGTCTGTTCAGCGCCGCCGGGGCTTTGAAAAGGGCTAAACGCGGCTTTGATGTGCTCCTGATCTCCAGCTTCGGTCACTCGACCTACAGGAGAAAAACGATTGGGGAAAATCCAGCGTGGAGCTTCGAAATTCACTTTCCAGTTCTTGACCCGAGAGCCAGGGCCAGTTATTTAAGAGCGATCGGATCGGATCAAATCTTGAAAATGGGTTGTTCAAAAGAGAAAGAAAAGGATTCTGAATTCAGAGTAGATCACAAAATCCAATCTTGGCTTTGATGTGGCTTAAATTAAAATGTTTTATTAAGATTGGGATAAAAAAAATACAACATTTTAACATGTTATAAATCCCTAAACAGCTGTCAATATCAAACAAAAATACAATATTTAATATTTTTTTTGTAAATCACTGATTGTAACCTACATTGAGAGATGGAGCATTTAGAAGAAGTTATTTGTGTAAATGCAATGCAAAACATTGGCTTGTTGTTCCCCATCCCATGTCCCTTGAGGGGCTCCGTAGAGCACGACTAATCCAGATTTGGAAATATGCTAAATCTGGGTGATCCAATCCAATTTTGATTTGAAAAACGGGCACAAAAGGATCATTGTGATCCAGATGAAAGTTTTTGACCAACTGGCCCCGGACACATAGGACGTCAATCGAGTGGATTTGAGTTGGATACTAGGGGTGTCAAAACTAATCGATGCATCGCGATGCGGATGTGAACGGTTCAGTAATGTACCATAACCGATTATAGCCTATGACATCATTTGCATATGCGCTTGTACAAATGCACTCTCTATTTTAAATAATTTCCCCGCACACGTGTGTGAGCTAGAGACAATCGCGGCGGGCTTCATTGCACTGAGACACGTGCGCATTGCTTGTGCTTCCACTCGCTGTAATTTTAGTCTTTTCTTTAGATATGCTTTAATTTCTGTCGTTTGAACACAGCATGTATTAGATGCATGAAACTCACGTACTGACCGACCATCACGTGCGCTTTGTGTTTGTTTGTCCTGAAGCTCGCGGCTGCGGTTAAATGCACTTGCATTACTTTTATGATACGAAATTGATGTTTTCAGACCAGGACAAAACCTCTGATATGTGGAAATAGATCTGTGCGTGAGTGTGAATGCAGTCTATTAAAGCACCAGTGTCTATGATCTCATCAGTAATAATCAAACAGCAGTAATTCTGAGGAAAACAGAAAAACCCATAACTATGATTATTGCTAAACTTTCGATACTTCAAGCACTCCCAGAAACGAAACTGAAAATGTTTTTTGCTTATCACTTGTAATTACCCCCCCCCCCCCCTTAATACTTTATATTTGCTTTTATGTTTTGAAGCTAAATTTACTTTTAATTTTTTTTAACAAAAAAAAAAACATGATGCATTGTTGTATTTTTACTTTTTAAAAGATTGGATAAAGAATAAAAAAATAGATTTGAACTTTTATGATCTCAATTGATTTAGACGTGATTTGATTATTAAAATGGATTTAACCCATTCATTTTAAAGTATTAAGTATTATTAGATTTGATAGTGTTATGACTTATGCACCTTTTTCTGAATCTTTTGAAGTCACGTCACAGAACGGACACAAATATCATTATTCAAAGCAGACCTCTTTAGTGTGTTTTTGCAGTCGTACAAGCTCAGAAGCACATGAGGGTGAATAAATGATGAGTGTATTTCATCTTTAACCCTGCTCTGCTCCAGCGGCGTCTCAATCCGCTCTCCAGACTGAAAGTCCCTCATAAGTCGTCTCAGTCGGTTACGTTCAGAGTTTGGCTTTACTCTCGGCGAGTATCTTTTAAACCGTTCGAAGCGATTAGGTCGTAATGGAAGCTGCTTTATGCTCATCTCGGTTGATAAAACTACACCGGCTTTTCCCAGGAGATCCTGCTTTCTCCCTCATCTCTCAAACCTCAAATAAACGTGCTATAATGGAGTGAAATCGTAGTATTTCTGAAGACAGGCTTCTGTGAGCGTGAGCCTGTAGGTAACAGGATTCATTCAGATCCTTCTGAACACTTTCTCCGGTTAGAAACACACTTAGTTTGCTGCTCTCTGGACCGTAAACAGACAGGAGATAAATCACAGATGACTGTAAAACACCGCAAGCGAATGGAGACGAACAACCTGCACTCATGAGCTCTGGAGGATTTCCATCATCTGAAGCGCATGGAGCACAAACAGATGTTTCAGCTGCGTTCCCGTCTTCTGATTGGTCAGTCCAGTGCGCCATTGATTATTACAGTATTTATTTGAAAGCAGTATTATACTTTAGGCCTTGTTGCTTTGGCAAAATTCACAATGTAACACACATTCATGTCCAATCAAGCTAATTTCAGAAACTTCCCTCACTGTCTTCCCTCAAATTGTTGGTTTTGGTAATATTTTTAATGGCGAAAGACTAACATAAATTATGATGAAAGCCAAAACAACTAGTTATATGACTCTGTAAATGATTATATTTCCACAATGAATCCAATTTGTATAATTTAGAAGTTAATTTAAAAACAATTTACATGTTTGCATACAATTTTTTACTTTGAGTGTTGATTATTTTAGTTAAAAATAAATAGTAGTTGAATATAAGTTTGGGGTCTGTTATTAATTGTAACTTTATAATAATATAAAAGTGCTCCGTATAGTTTAGAACATGAGCTGAGGTAGATTTTTAACCCTAAGAAAATTTTTAGTATAACTTTTTTTTTTTTTTTTTTTTTTTTTTTAAGTATGAGCAATTTCAGCAAACCATGGTTTAATAAAAAAAAAGCACATTTTTAGTTTTTTTTTCCTCCTGCTGTACCGAAACCATGCTCAAGGTTCTTTTATTCGTCACATACTCAATTATACAGGATATAATCAGTAGTGAAATGTAAAAACATCGATAAACATTGATGTGAAAACTGCGGTACATACTGAGAAGCTGAAGCGGAGATCTCTTTACAGTCACTTTTTATAACGGTTTCTTATTTTATAATAAACATCAAATCCTGCCCCAGGTGTTGAACGAGTCAGACTGTCTCAGGTGATGTGTGTGTGTGTTTATTCACTCTGAGAGCAGCGGAGAGATTGATTAATGCCGTCATGTGCTCCAAACACAGAGGTGCAGCTTCTGCTTCAGAAAGACCTCCACCTGTCACTCCTGAACGGGTTTGTTTCTTGTTGCAGATCCCTGAAGGCTTCAGCGACGCGTAGAGCTCACACTGCACCATGCTGGCGTGTCTGCAGAGACCGAACCAACACCTCACATGTGCTGCGAAGGTCCTGGACACTCCGCTCAATCACAAGAGTAAGTCTGGCTCAGCCGCTTAGAGGTAGCTTTTGGAGATGCTTAAGTTTAGTTTAAGCACCACCCTAACTATCTCATTATTATTATATTTTTGGTGTGCTTATTTTGCATTTATTTTTTTTACCTATTATTTCTGTGCTTATTTATTTACTTCCACACATATATTATTTACTTATTTTTTATTTTATTTATCTATTTAAAAATAGTCATTTTATTATTTTTTCATTTTTTACAATTTTATTTGAATGTTAATTTCTAATGTATTTTTTCTATTTGTGTGTGTGATGGTTGTGTGTGTGTGATGGGTGTTGTGTGTGTGTGTGTGTGTGTGATGGTTGTGTGTGTGTGATGGTTGTGTGTGTGTGATGGTTGTGTGTGTGTGATGGTTGTGTGTGTGTGATGGTTGTGTGTGTGTGTGATGGTTGTGTGTGTGTGTGTGATGGTTGTGTGTGTGTGATGGTTGTGTGTGTGTGTGTGATGGTTGTGCGTGTGTGTGTGATGGTTGTGCGTGTGTGTGTGTGATGGTTGTGTGTGTGATGGTTGTGTGTGTGTGTGTGTGATGGTTGTGCGCGTGTGTGTGTGTGATGGTTGTGCGCGTGTGTGTGTGTGATGGTTGTGCGCGTGTGTGTGTGTGATGGTTGTGCGCGTGTGTGTGCGTGATGGTTGTGCGTGTGTGTGTGATGGTTGTGCGTGTGTGTGTGATGGTTGTGCGTGTATGTGTGATGGTTGTGCGTGTGTGTGATGGTTGTGCGTGTGTGTGTGTGTGTGTGTGTGTGTGTGTGTGATGGTTGTGCGTGTGTGTGTGATGGTTGTGCGTGTGTGTGTGATGGTTGTGCGTGTGTGTGTGATGGTTGTGCGTGTGTGTGTGATGGTTGTGCGTGTGTGTGTGTGATGGTTGTGCGTGTGTGTGTGATGGTTGTGCGTGTGTGTGTGATGGTTGTGTGTGATGGTTTTGCGTGTGTGTGTGTGTGTGTGTGTGTGTGCGTGTGTGTGATGGTTGTGTGTGATGGTTTTGCGTGTGCGTGTGCGTGTGTGTGTGTGTGTGTGTGTGGTTGCGTGTGCGTGTGTGTGTGTGTGTGGTTGCGTGTGCGTGTGTGTGTGTGTGATGGTTGTGTGTGATGGTTGTGTGTGTGTGTGTGTGATGGTTTTGTGTGCGTGTGTGTGTGATGGTTGTGTGTGATGGTTTTGCGTGCGTGTGTGTGTGTGTGTGTGTGTGTGTGTGTGTGTGGTTGCGTGTGCGTGTGTGTGTGTGATGGTTGTGTGTGATGGTTGTGTGTGTGTGTGTGTGATGGTTTTGTGTGCGTGTGTGTGTGATGGTTTTGTGTGTGTGTGATGGTTTTGTGTGTGTGATGGATATGTGTGATGGTTGTGTGTGTGTGTGATGGTTGGTTGTGTGTGTGTGTGTGTGTGTGTGTGTGTGTGTGATGGTTGGTTATGTGTGTGTGTGTGATGGTTGCGTGTGTGATGGTTGTGTGTGTGATGGTTGGTTGTGTGTGTGTGTGTGTGTGTGTGTGTGATGGTTGTGTGTGTGTGTGTGTGTGTGTGATGGTTGGTTGTGTGTGTGTGTGTGTGTGTGTGTGTGTGTGTGTGATGGTTGTGTGTGTGTGTGGCACGATATGACTAATTTTATATAACGATATGAATCACAATAGTTATTTATTTCTTTTAAAAAAGGATTTATTTTATAATATTAAAATCTTTGATACCATAGAATTCTCATAATCCTTGTCACCACTGTCAATATTACAACTAATACAAGCCTAAAAAGCTAAATAAAAAACAAACTCAAGCTCAGTGAAGATAAATAAACAGTCAGTGATGAAACAAGGATAAGAAACAAAAACTACAATAAGAAACACTACATGCATTGTGTAAATTAATTAGTCTTCACTGTTAATTATATCTATCTATAGATAGACGTATAGATATAATTAACACATGTATGGATAGATTCTATACACGCATACAAATATATCATTATTGTTATTATTTTTTTCTTATTAAAATGACAAAAGTGATTTAGTCGAGAGCAGTGAGAGATCTTCTCTAAAGTATTACCGTAAACAATGTTATTTGCGACACCATGAAATAAACGATAGAGCATAATATGAAACAATATAGTAATATAGAGATATAGATAGGGCTTATATATAAGCCCTGTCTTTACATTTTTAAGTCTACTGTTTTTTTATTCTTTTATTTATTTGTTTACTTATTTTTATTCTAATATATGTTACGGTTTTTAAATGTTTGTTTTTTAGATTTCGTCTGAGGCTTTGAGATGTGGCATAGTTTTATGATGAGAAAGGAAAAAGAGCAAATGAGGCAGAGAGAGAGAAATGGGAATAGTAAGATAAAGAACACCAAATGCATAAAAAGGCAGAAAGTAAGTGCGTTTAAAGTGCTTTATTGGAGGCGGTAGAACAAAAGAGGCTGATAAATGTAGTTTTCAGGGTAACCTTTGATTTTCATGATGGCTTAACCTCATTGAGCGGCTCATAGATCTCCGTCCAGCAGATGGATTCTCATCCATTAGGAGAGCAGAAGAGGTGGATATGGTTTCATTTGGCTCATCTTAGACTCTCTGGCCTACTTCCACACGGCTCCTGCAGCTGTGTGCTCGAGAAGAGCTGCTGGAAACTCGTCTGTCAGCGTTCAGACGTTCACCTTGAGAGACACGCTTTCCTATCATCTGCAGGAGCTCCGTACGGCTCTTATCAAACACGTCCGTCACAGCGTTTTAATTGAATCCGTGAGAGCATTGATCCATCAAGGTTCATGTCGCTTCTGTCCAAGGGCACTGGTTTGGGACTGATTTGTAACTTTTACTATTTATGATTTTTATATTTTTACAGAACATCCCCAACATTCAAGCCCCTTACAAATTAGGGGGGGAAAGGAAAATAAACTATACCTTTTGTTTGCGGAGGAAATATTTGAACATCAAATCAATCAGATCCTTTTTGGATTTTTTCAGCTTTTAAGAACTGCCGGTTCTCCGGTAGTGGGCGGAGCTAATGCACAAACAGCAATCTCATTGGCTGGTGCTCACCTATTATCATCCCTGTTTTTATTTCAGCAAATCAGTTCCATGAAGATATTTTGTAAATTTCCTACCATAAATATATTAAAACTTAATTTTTGATTAGTAATATGCATTGCTAAGAACTTAATTTGGATGACTTTAAAGATGATTTTCTCAATATTTAGATTTTTTCGCACCCTCAGATTCCAGAGTTTCCAATATTGTCCTATCATTACAAACCATACATCAATGGAAATATTATTTATTCAGCTTTCAGATGATGTATAAATCTGAATTTCGAAGAATTGACACTTATGGCTGGTTTTGTGCTCCAGGGTCACATATTTCCTACTGACACACTACAGCAAAATATCTAAATAAATGACTTAAAACCATTCTTTAGCTGCTGAAAATACTAGTCTTCTAATCATGTTGTCCTCCGCTGTACGTCTGCCTCAGCGGCGTCACATTCACCTGCAGGACCGTGCTGTGTTTGAGTGGTTCATGTGACTTCGATCAGTGATTCGGCACACTCTAGGCATGAAGTGCAGGAGTTTAAGCGCAGCTGCTTTATCCCGACGCTCCGCTGTGGCCGTAAATCTGATGCATTTGCATTCAGAGACGCTTCGGCTGAGAGCGGGGTTATGATGGCTCGAGGTCAAGCTTTATTCGGGTTTGATGCAGATGCTTTAAAGCCCAGCAGGGACCGGTCTTTTATGTCCGGGTCTGCATTATGTCCTGTATTATAATGGTTAATCACAGATAAACAGAAGGCCGCTAGAAAAGGCTGAGATCTGGTCTCTGATCCGGCACGACTGCGTTAACCGTGACCACAGGGAGCAGATTAGACGGCGTACGGTGACTGAAAGCGTTTGTGTGTTTGTGAGGAGATGGAGAGCGTCCAGAGGTCACGCTGAAAGATCTCCACCATCTGCTCGTCTCGTTCCTCTCAGTTCTTCCCCGTTTTAGCCGCTCTGGTGAAGTAATGAACGAGTCCGTCTGTCAAAACACCCCCCACGCTTCCCTTCATCTGCAGCGGTTTGTTCTTGGTTCTGGTCTACTGTAAGTCCATATCAGATGCAGTTAATTAGCTGCGTGTTGATTGGGATTTCAGACCCCCCCCCGCCCCCCATCCTCGTCCTTGTATAGTAATGCGCGTGAGTTTAATCAAAGGCTTGACTTTCACCGAGCGTGTGTTGACCGGCGTCACATTCTCAAGTTGAAGAACATGCAAACATCAGATGGACGTTTACATTGAGCTAATTGTGCTTCTTGATTGCGGTGTATTTATAGCTGAAAGGTTAGTGGATAATTACTGAAGGTCAAGATGCTAATTACCTCCACTCATAGCCAATTAAAGCTTAGACATTGTATTTTGCTTTCACTTCAGTGGAGGAACGTTTTGGTTCAGTGATTAGCTTCTCCCGGTTCACATCTATATTTTAGATTTCCTGGCTGTATGTTTTATTTATTCAATCAAATGTTCTCTAAATCATGGTTTACTATTACTATTCATCTAAAACTGAAGCCTAATGGCTATTTACAAACAAAAGTGCAAACCATTTAATGTGCCACCCAACATTGTCAGAAAAATTTGATTAACTTGTACCTTATTTACCCATAAAAGGTGCATATTAGTACCATACACCTTAAAAAATAAAGGTAATTTATTGGCATAGATTGTTCCATAAGCACCTTTAACATCCATGGAATCTTTTAATTGCACAAAAGGTTCTTTAGATTATCTATATGCTTTTCACAACAAGAAAAATGGTTCTTTCTAATAACTGTTGACTCGAATGTTTGTGGAACCCAAAATGGCTCTTCTGTGGCATGTGAACCTCATTTTTATGATTTGTATGATTGTTCAGGGAGCCAAAAACATTGATGTTTCTATGCAAGTTATTTGTTGATTATGGTTATCAAATTTAGCATATTTAGGGTTCTTAAGTTGCTTTATGGTTCTTTGCCTTTGTTGGTTCTTCAGATCAGTATATTACTTTCTGGGGCTAAATTTACCAGTACGTAGATTTTATTTTCCTCCTAAATAATAGTGAATAAAAATAGATTTTAGAACCTAAAAAGGTTTTCCTATGGAACATTATTTTGGTTGTTGTTGATCAAGAACAGTTTTTGGCTCTCTATGGTTCAGAATATTGGTTTCTGGTGAACTGTTCACAGATGATTTCTGAAGAACTAAAGAATAAAAAAGCCTCAAAAGGTTCTTCTACTCTCTTAAAAATGGTTCCAAAAGGGTTTTGTGTACACAGTGATGCCATAGAAGAACCATTCTGGGCTCCCCAAAGAACCTTTCAGTGAACAGGTCTTAAAATAACCATTATTTTCTTGATGTGGAGCACTTTTTTCCACTATAAAGAACCTTTTTTTGCATTGGAAATGTTCCATGGATGTTAACAGTTCTTCATGGAACCATCAATGCAATAAATTACCTTAATTTTCAAGAGTTTTCAGTAGTAATCTGCATCTTTTAAGGGTAAATAACATACAAAGATGTCCCTTTGAAGATACTGCCTTAATGATTAAGCTGTTGTACACCTAAAAGTACAATTTTTCTGAGAGTGAAATTCCTGTTTTCATGCTACGTCAACACAAGAAGTAATTTCATGGTTCTGTAATACATAATGATTGCTCAGACCAACTAGTTCGTAGTATTTTCTTAGATTTGCCACTCTCGAAATGCTGAAACCCAAGCACTTTGAACACCTTTGCCTTAAATTTCAACCGCTCCTTTATACATCTCATTTTGATGGATTTTTTTTCTTGGAGTCTGATTTGCTCAGTCCATGTGAGTGTTTCTGGAGCGTCATTGTGTTTGGTGACCCTGGTGGGCTCAGCGGGCCTTTCCACCTCTCCTCTTCCCTTCTTTTTAAACACTCAATTTATTTCCTTTATGAGATGGATCTTGTAGATTGAATCATTTTCACAGTTGGAGGCTCATTGTGGGCCTGGAATGAAATGAAGTCCCAAATCAATCCTGAACGGGAACAACGCTAGGGACTGGTGGGACTCGAAACCGATTGTGTTTGTGTTTTTCTGGTTGAGATCCTTCAATTGTTCGGCATGGAGTGATTTTGATGGACTCGTCCTTAATTTCAGCACTTTTCTTTTCATGTCAGAAATTCCATAAAGGTGTCATTCCGGCCGTATTTTCCACCAGTAGATTTACTGCTCAGAAATGGAGCACCTTTTTCCAGCTTCCTTGTGTTGTGGGAAGCTAAACAGCCGTGTAATTGCCTGAATAATGTTATTGAAATCCAATCTCAGTTAGTCGCCGTCACTTTCCCATACACCTCTGGCTGTAGGTCCCGTTTTCAATTGAAAGCTACTGCATTTCAACACATCTCAAAATTGGCTGCCAATGATATTGGCTTGCATTTATTGTGGCGATAATCCTGTCCTCATTATAGTCCAGGGATCCATTCGAGACCCATTTGAGCAGCACACATATACACAAACACATATAAAGCCGTGTTTCCAATTTGCTGCTTGTATAGCATCGTTTCTAACGTTAATTTTGCATGTAGCTCCATCCGTATCCAAGCCTCGTTTGAGTAGATTGCACATCCAAACGCCATGAAATGAATTCCTCTCAAGCCACCGAAACAAAATTAGCTCCTTTCCCATCCCCCTCCTCATCTCTCTCTCTCCCCCCCCTTGATTTCCCAAGGTAATCCAATTTCGTCCTGAAGAAAGACCAAATTAATTTCATAATGCACTGATCAAACATTGCCCGAGGTGTCTCCCTCCACAAAATGAGTTTTTAGAGAGATGCAGATGTCTGAGGATGAACAGCCAGCCGAGGAAATAAGGAGACGAGAGCAATGCAGATGCTCCAATATCTTCATTTTTATTGGACGATTTTTCTTGTGTGATCATTTTTAGCTCATCCAGTATTCATCACTCTTCCATATTTATTGCCAAACACCTCCGGTGCAAGGCGCTCCGTCGGACAGCACGGTCTCAAAATTGGAAACATCATGGAGCTTGTGGGATACTAGTCATGATCCGCTGAATGTGTTTGCTTGGTGAAATGCTAGCATACATGGCTTTGTGTGCACTGAGAATCAGGGCCGTAACCACTATAGACTAGTCCCCCCAATTATTAGGAATTGGCGAATTGTCCTGCTAATATTTCTGCTGTACTCTCATGCAACGCTCTGTTTGTTGTTAGGATGACAAAGTTTTAAAAAGATGTTTAGGTTTGTCAAGGCGTCTGACAGCAATTGTCAATTGGGATGTAACTTTGCACCACGAGTCAGTTGAAAATCGATACATATATGACAATTCAACTAGTTTGAGATGTTAAATGAATTGCGATATAATTGGGGATAGGTGTTTATACGAATGCATGGGAAGTGATTGTATTTAGAAAAGCTTAGATGGTATTTTCCTTCCATTTTGCCTCGGTATAATGTATTTATAAGCTGAATTTGTACTGCCAAATTCTCTGAAACGCCTTTAAGACGGCTTATGGTAGAGAAATGAACATTCAATTCACGGGCAACAGCTCTGGTGGACATTCATGCAGTCAGCATACCAATTGCACGCTCCCTCAAAACTTGCGGCATCTGTGGCATTGTGCCGTGTGATGAAACTGCACATTTTAGAGTGGTCTTTTATTATGGCCAGCCTAAGAGACACCTGTGCAATAATCATGCTGTCTAATCAGCATCTTGATATGCCACACCTGTGAGGTGGATGGATTATCTCATTCACTAACACAGATTTAGACAGATTTGTGAACAATATTTGAGAGAAATAGGCCTTGTGCGTACATAGAAAAAGTCTTAGATCTTTAAGTTCAGCTCATGAAAAATGGGGGCAAAAACAAGTGTTGCGTTTATAATTTTGTTCAGTGTACATGATTTTAAACAAATCCCCCCCCCCCCCCCCCCCCCCCCCCCAATGTGCAAGACATAGTACAGCCTTGCTGAGAATAATGCAGTGTTAAATTATTCATGCCGTTTTCTCTTTGTCCGCAGGTGAGCAGATTTCCATGCGCTACCCATCCGCGGCCGAACTGGACGCCTATGCTCAAAGAACAGCCGACAGCCCACTTTCAATCAAGATCTTCCCCACCAATATCAGGGTCCCACAGCACAAACAAATCAGCAGGACCGTCAATGGCCTGGACACTGGCCGACAGGGCTTGGGCCCGTACTCGCACTCCTACGCCGGTGCCTACCAAGGCTTGCTGGCAATCATCAAGACTTCCTCCGCGTCCAAAGGCTTGCTAAAGAGCGCCGATGGAAAACGAACCAAACTATCCCCTATCCAAATGGCGGTGGCTCCATATGCGCCGCCCAGCGGGAACAGACACCGGCCGTACGGCGTTGTGTCTTATCACATGAGCCGTCCGTCCAACGTCCAATCCAGTCCTTCGTTCTTGTCCGCGTCTTGCGCCGACTCTAGTTTCGCTCTGGCGTATTCTGGAGCCGTTCTGCCCACTCAAAGCGCGGATGTAGCTGGTTCGGATTATTGGGCACATTATCCGCACATGTATGGATCGGGAAACCGCTCGCCTGATGTTTCCTACAGATCCTATCCTCCCAGTCTAACGATTCTAGACAAAGTCCCGACGCCCCCCGCGATGCACGGCGATTTCTCTGTTGGCCAGTTTTTCGCTCCTGCTTGGAATAGCGTGCTTACCACGCCAGATAGTGACTGTTATAACCCTCAGGAGACGCCTGCAACGCGCCTCCATCCATACACCCAACAGCCTCCGGCGTTCCTGTGCTGTGGGCCGCAAGAGAAGAACCTCAGCAGCAGCCTGCAGTCTCTGGAGTGCCTCATCAGCGAGATCCACCCGCCTTGCATCAAGGAGTGCATGCTGGGACGCAGATACGAGCCGCACCTTCAGCTGCCTGTGTTGAGATAGGACGCTTCATTGCAAAACATTATTCTCTTATTTTGTGGTGGCTGTGCTTTAAAATTCTATCATTATATTATAATCGAAATCTTGTTATTTTTTTCTTTAAAACAAGCAAAAATGTCTGCCAAAGCAGTGAGAAAAATAATCTTGTTTAGCCTTTGAATTAAGGTTATTTTTCTTACTCTATTAACAGCTTGCTTGTTTTAAGCAAAAACGTAAAAATTATGAATTTATAAATATAAATAATTGTACTTGTCAAGTAAATGCATCTTGATTCAAAAATGTTTAGATATTTATACTAAATATTGTTGTGTTGTGAGATGGGTAAAGGCTCTTGCACACGGAGTATGAAATTTCATATGTGTTTTTGCGTATTTGTCATCTTTTCCTATCAAAATACTTGCTACGGATGCAAAAATGCAGAAAATCAAACCTGACCCAAATTGTTTTTATGTCAGACAGAGGAGTGTGTAGAATGTGAATGACACAATGTGAGGTCATAATTATTTTTTAATGTGAAAACATTTCGGGCTCTGTGTGCAAAGACCTTAATGGTAATCCACAATGAACTGAAGGGTCGTTTGTTGTTGGAATCAAGGGACACTGGATTGTTTTTTATCATTAATGGGTACTGTGTTCATCAAGCTAGGGTCAGTTTTCAGAAATGGGTTGAAGAGATGACTCTTTCACACATCAGCTCACAAGAAAAATCCTATAATATACTGTTGTTCAAAAGTTTGGGGTTGTTATGTTTATGAAAGAAATCTCTTCTGCTCACCAAATTATTTGATCAGGAGTACAGTAAAAATTTGAAATATTTTTTGAATTTAAAATGGCTGTTTTCTATCTGTTGAAATGTCATTTATTTCTGTGATCAAAGCTGAATTTTCAGCATTTCTTCAGTGTCAAATTATCTTCAGAAATCATAATATGCTGATTTGCTGCTCAAGAAACATTTCTGGTTATTATTAGTGTTGAAAACTGTCGTGCTGCACAATATTTTTTATGGAAACCGTGATACATTTCATTTTTCAGGATTCACAGATGAATAAAGTTCAAATAAACAACATTTATTTGAAATAAAAATCTTTTGTAATCTTATAAATATTTTCACTGTCACTTTTGATTCGTTTAATGCAGCTTTAAATGTCATAATTTATTTCAGAAAAAAATATTGACCCAAATTTTTGCATTGTTGTGCAAGTTAACAACTCTGCGCTCACGCAGGTGATTCAGTTGCAAAAGATTCAGAAGTGCAGTTGATTCAGGAGCACGGGTTGATTTAGGAGGGCGGGTTGATTTAGGAGGGCGGGTTGATTTAGGAGGGCGGGTTGATTCAGGAGCGCGGGTTGATTCAGGAGGCGCGCGGGTTGATTCAGGAGGAGCTCAGGAGGCGCGGGGGTTGATTCAGGAGGCGCGAGGGTTGATTCAGGAGCGTGGGTTGATTCAGGAGGCGCGCGGGTTGATTCAGGAGCGCGGGTTGATTCAGGAGCGCGGGTTGATTCAGGAGGAGCTCAGGAGGCGCGCGGGTTGATTCAGGAGGCGCGCGGGTTGATTCAGGAGGCGCACGGGTTGATTCAGGAGGAGCGGGTTGATTCAGGAGGCGCGGGTTGATTCAGGAGGCGTGCGAGTTGATTCAGGAGGTGCGGGTTGATTCAGGAGGCGCACGGGTTGATTCAGGAGGCGCGCGGGTTGATTCAGGAGGAGCTCAGGAGGCGCGGGTTGATTCAGGAGGCATGCGAGTTGATTCAGGAGGCGCGCGGGTTGATTCAGGAGGCGCGCGGGTTGATTCAGGAGGAGCTCAGGAGGCGCGGGTTGATTCAGGAGGCGTGCGAGTTGATTCAGGAGGTGCGGGTTGATTCAGGAGGCGCACGGGTTGATTCAGGAGGCGCGCGGGTTGATTCAGGAGGAGCTCAGGAGGCGCGGGTTGATTCAGGAGGCGCGGGTTGATTCAGGAGCGCGGGTTGATTCAGGAGGTGCGCGAGGTTGATTCAGCTCAGAGTTCAGATTCAGAGGAGGCGCGGGTTGATTCAGGAGGCGCGGGTTGTTCAGGAGGCACGCGGGTTGATTCAGGAGGCGCGGGTTGATTCAGGCGCGCGGGTTGATTCAGGAGGAGCTCAGGTTGATTCAGGAGGCGCGCAGGTTGATTCAGGAGGAGCTCAGGAGGCGCGGGTTGATTCAGGAGGCACGCGGGTTGATTCAGGAGGCGCGGGTTGATTCAGGAGGTGCGCGGGTTGATTCAGGAGGAGCTCAGGAGGCGCGCGGGTTGATTCAGGAGGCGCGGGTTGATTCAGGAGGCGCGCGGGTTGATTCAGGAGGCGCGCGGGTTGATTCAGGAGGCGCGCGGGTTGATTCAGGAGGCGCGCGGGTTGATTCAGGAGGCGCGCGGGTTGATTCAGGAGGCGCGCGGGTTGATTCAGGAGGCGCGCGGGTTGATTCAGGAGGAGCTCAGGAGGCGCGGGTTGATTCAGGAGGCGCGCGGGTTGATTCAGGAGGCGCGCGGGTTGATTCAGGAGGAGCTCGTGTTGATTCAGGAGGAGCTCAGGAGGCGCGGGTTGATTCAGGAGGCGCGCGGGTTGATTCAGGAGGAGCTCAGGAGGCGCGGGTTGATTCAGGAGGCGCGCGGGTTGATTCAGGAGGAGCTCATTTTCTTAATGCAAAATAAATTTTCTTTCAATTTTAGTGATGACATATTGTTGCAAAAATTGTATATTTTAGAATTTTAGTGTGAAATTCTCTTGATGCAAATACGATTCTTTGATGTATTTATCATTTTGATTTTGGGGTTAAATGTGGCTGTTGTGGACAGTCGAGTCTGTGTGTATGTCCGATGTTAGCTCAGTCCCTCATCAGGGTGCAAGCGCGCGCCGTAGGCTGCTGTCCTCTCGGGGCGGTGAGGTCAGGTGTCTTTATCGGCCCCGGGGCCCGCAGCTAATCAGCTTTGAGTGTGACCTGCGCTCATCCTCCTTTATCAGCTCTGCGAGGGCAAAGAGAGCAAACGCAGACAGAATCCAGACCGAGAAGCAGTGCATGTGAACAGCTACAGATTCATTCATCGCCACAGCTGTACTCACGATCCGTGGTGTCCCTGCAGGTCTTGCTTCATCAGGATTTGCCCCGCTGTTTTTATCTGAAACGTATAGTGTGTGTCTGATGCATTTACTTCCACACACACAAGTCAATCAAATGCTGGAGTAAAAGTCATATATATGGAAATGTGAATCTGAGCCGGATTTGCTCTTGAAATGTTTGCATGTGTTGTTTTACTTTAATAAAGCTGCTGTGGAACGACGTGTGGAGTGCAACACAACGACGCTTGGTTTTGTGCCATGCAAATACATTTGAGTTTATAGTTGTTGCGTGAATTGGAGTAGTATTTTTGTATTATGCAAAATGGTATGTCTGATTTATCGTGGCTGATTGTGATTTGGTGTTGGTAATTATTAAGAGTAGGATCTGATAAGCTCAGGGCTTCTACCTACACGGGTGGAATATATGTCAAAAATAATAATAATAATTTAGTATTCATTGATCAGTTTTTTTGTTATTCATTTATGTTTTCCTTTTATATTTTTATTTGAAAAAAAATTTTTATAGTTTGAAATAAATGTATGCAATTCAATGTTATTTTACTAATATTGAGATACTATGGTTATTTTTTATTAATTGAATTTGTCTTAAGGTAAACTTTTAGTAATTTTCATGTTTTTTTTCTCTTTTTTTGTAGTTTGTGTTTAGATAGAATTGTATTATTTTACTTTATATTTGTATATTTTTTACTAAAATGAGAATTGCTGCTTATTTCTGAATGAAATACATTGCATATATTATTTCAGTTATGTATTTCATGTCAAGTAACTTCTATATTAGATGACTTTAATATCGATTTCTCTAGCTATAAGGATGGCAGTGAACACGTAATATGATGTTTCAGCTAAACTTTGATTTGCAGGTCGCATATTATTAGGTTGGATGGAGATTAAACGGGTAAAGGAACATTACTTGATGTCTAAGTCGTTCTCAGATCAGTTGTGAATATATCAGCTAGATGAATTATTGCGCATGCGCGCCCTCTGCTGGTGATGAGGTGCATCACTACATTCAGCGTAATATAGAAATTAATCATAAACCGAATAATTTACATCCAAGCAGTGAACCTCAGTCGTTAAATATCTATAAATAAAATATACCAGTATACAATATCAAGACACAGAGATATTAGTTTACAATCTAACATTTTAAACTCTTTAAATAAATTAATACAAATGCGATAAAAAGCTTATTGGATGTTTTAAGCTTACAGTAAATTCTGAACAGTTTGCATGTTTTTATTTTATGTAACATATTTAATTTTTTTAAACTGTAGCCTAAATTAAACGTTTGTCAAAGCTAATGTACTGTGAGATCATGCAGATATCATTTATGTTAATTTCGCATTAATTATTGATCATGCAAACAGATGAAAGTTCAGATATTCAGCAGCAGGTGGCGCTCTGACACCATAAATCACCAGCTCGACACCTTTATTCCAGTTATTAAACATGTGACCCTGGAGCACAGAAGCAGTCATAAGCAGCACAGCTATATTTGTAGCAATAACCAACAATACACTGTATGGGTCAAAATTATACATTTTTATATTATGCCAAAAATTATTAGGATATTAAGATCATGTTCCATGAATATATTTTGTTAATTTCCTACCGTGAATATATCAAAACTTAATTTTTTATTATTAATATGTATTGTTAAGAACTTCATTTGGACAACTTTTAAGATGATTTTCTCAATATTTAGATTTTTTTTTGCACCCTCAGATTCCAGATTTACAAATATTGTCCGATCATAACAAACCATACATCAATGGAAAGCTTTCCCTAAATTGACTCTTATGACTGGTTTTGTGCTGCAGGGTCACTAATATAATTTTTTTAGCTTAAACTTTCCATCTTTAATACGTTCATACCATTCAGTTTATTAAAGAAAATAAAATATCAAATAATGTTGTAGATATAAATAAATATTTGTATTAATGTATCTGGCATCTTTAAGTGCATTTTCCCATCATCTGCGTCTCAAGGGGGCGGGGATAATACAAATATTAATTTGCAGCGAAACTCCGCAGCCAATCAAAAGCGGAATATGCTAATGAGCTCTTGACAGCTGCGGAACCGGAGTCCAGTCGCAGTTTGCGAGGACCGGAGCCGTTAACTCTCTCAAACGGACAGGGTTTTATCATGGACACCACGGGAACTTCATTAGAAACGGCTGTCGGTGTGGTTTAACGCGCGGATAGATGAGTTTGCGGTGAAGGAGTCGTTAATAATGTTCCGTATGTTCTCTCTGGCGGCGGCGGAGCGCGGGAGACAGAAGCGGCGGCTCGAGCTCAGTCTGGCCGGAATCTGTGAGCTCGAGCTGCTCAAGCGGAGGCACGAGGCGCTGATCGCCGGGGCGCTCGCGCTGCACTCTCCCGAACCCGAGCCCGAGCCGAAGAAAGCCGAGCGGCCGAGCGACGACCCGAACCCGCCGGTAAGATTATTACAGTGTCGGGAAGATTACTTTGGAATTTTGTTGTAATTAAATAACGTAATTCTGTTACATGTAACATGCATGTGTAAGATGTAAGATGTTAAGTCTTGTTTTCTAAAAAAAGTATCAAAGGTAGGCAGGGTAACATTAAATCAAATCACTTTTATTGTCACATCATCACAGCACGTGCCTTTGTGTGTGAAATTCAGACAGTGCAGAAACAATTTACATATAGACAGTACATACTTACAGACTTAAGACAATGTGCAGAATACACACACATATACTGAGTACACACAGTGTACTATTAGACACACTTACAGTATCAATACACGTTATACACCATATGTACACATATATACACACAGGAATATGCGAAAGTGCAGCAGATTATAAGCTATGTGTCATGATGTGCATTAAAACCACCAGATGTGTTGTATTTGTGCAGTGTGTGTGTAGTCCAGTTGAACTGTGTTAAAGTTAAAGTGCAGTGCATGGCGTACCGTAAAGTGGGGGTGTGCTGTAGGGTGTATTATTCCTGAAAACTCAAGATATATTATAATAAAACTCATCACTGATTACTGCCAGACTCAGAATCCTTCACTTCAGTTCATTTTAAAGCACAGCCTCAGACTTTAGCGCCTCTTTTCACTTTCAGATCGTTAAATACAGATTTAAATTCATAACCAGATATAGTTTAATAGCTATGATGCTGGTTTTGAAATCATATCTTTGTACAGCTGTGACAGAAACACTGGCATCTAACAATGCCTTGGAAAAACTGTCTTCAACAATAAAGCATAGACATAAACCCAAATATGAAGTAAAACAGTTATCAAATAAACAGTGTCCTATGAAACATCGGTGTCTCGTGTTTTAGAGCAATCAGTGGAATTTATTAAAGAAATCAATTAAATATGTATGTGGGTGCGTGTGAAAATATTCAGATTTAACCCCTTTCTAAAAAAAAAAATCATAACTGTAATTTAATTGCATATTTTCCCTCAGTAACTGATTGCACTTACATTTATTTTGGAATTATATTATGTAACGTATTTACATATAACTAGTTATTCCCCAACTATACTGGTTATATATATATCACAAATACTTTAAAAGTGCTTAAACAAATTAGTGAATGAGTTTAATTAAATGAAAAATTTGGTGTAGAAACCATTTTCACTAAGAAATTAGTGGAACATTTCTTAATAAATTACAATAATAATAATAAAAACGTCATGAAATTTGGAAGTAGAAACAGTATTTTCTTGTAAAACACTGCAATAATCTTTTTGTATGCAACTTTGAACAATCGTTTTTCACGTTCTTCTGAGAAACATGTTTGTTTTGCTAAAGTTTCTTGTGCATCATGAACAAAATATAATAATGCATTGACAAAATTGGTGTTGTAACAATTTTAACTCAGAAATTGCAGTAAATGACTGAATTAAAAGTGACATTTTGAAGTAGAAAGACTGAAATAGTATTTTTAGAAAGACATAATCCTCAAATTTTTGTTTGCAACTTTGGGAAATAATTTTTGACAGTGTAACTTTAATTTTCCTCCGAGAAACATGTTCATTAAAATGTGTAGAATTAGAGTTTGTGGTGACACTTTACAGTAAGGTTCATTAGTTAACATGAACAATACTTCTACAGCATTTATTAATCTTAGTTAATGTTAATTTCAGCGTTTACTAATGCGTTGTGTTTGTAA
>CM049866.1:1125000-1127500 GCA_027474115.1 Schizopygopsis malacanthus
CGTTACTTAGTTACTTTTTATTAAAAAAAGAATGCATTATGTTACTTATGCATTACTTTTGAGTTATGTTTTCTCACCTGGGCTGGGCTTGTTTGTTAATAATATAAAAGTTATGTTTTTGGCAAATATAAAAGCCCTTTTACTTCAAAAGTGAAATGAATGAGCCTCAGGCCGAGGGAAATGTAGATTCAAAAAGCTCAAGTAATCTTTAAACGGTGCTGTCGATCTTAAGAGCATGAGAAAGGTACTGATTACTGATTACATAACTCTCGTTACTTGTGATGCTTTACCCCACCAATCAGAGGAGCCACATGTGCTTCCTTCCTCTCCTACTAATTGTTCATCGACCAGCTCATTCATTGCTTGTACATATTATACATATTTACTTTATTTCACTCTCTCTCGCACTTTAAAAGAAAATAAATATTGTGACTCAATTATTGCTTATTGTCTTCTTGTGCGGTTCCTTTCCCACATTGATACACACACACATACATCTCGTATGTTATGTCTAATAATATCTCTAGATGCTGATGGATGTGGGACGTAACATTGATCGTGAAATGCTTTTGTCAGATTGATTGAATCTCGTTAGAGTCGTTCCCATGACGGTTAGTATGCACTTCATCAGGTTAAGCTAACGGACTTAGTGCATGATCTTATTTAGGGGCGCTGGACACACACACACACACACACACTCTGCTGACATCTGACCTGTAAACACACACACTCACACCCCACCCCCAAACAAACACACACACACACACACACACACACACACACACTCACACGGTATTTATACATGCATTTGACTGAAAACACTTGAGTGAAAGTGTGTGTGTGTGTGTGTGTGTGTGTGTGTGTGTGCGTGCGTGCGTGCGTGCGTGCGTGCGTGCGTGCGTGCGTGCGTGCGTGCGTGTGTGTGTGTGTGTATGTGCTGCTGTATGTTGGTTCGTTGATTGCAGTAGGTGTTTGACGTGATGTCTGAGTGACAGACGGACTTTAGATGGATGAGTTTCTTTGGTCAGCTGGAGTCCAGTGGGAATGACGTCTGTTCAGCAGTTAGGAGAATTAAAACACACACACACACACACACACACACACCCGTCAGCTGTCGCCCCACAAACCTCACTTCTGTACTGATTTGATTATTTGTGAAATTTAATAGCAATTTCTGAGTGAAAATTGTTTTTAAGTAAATCCTACTTTAGGATTAGTCCATGTTTTAATTTCATTTTAATGGTTTAAATTTAAAATGTGTTAATAAAATTAAAAAAATTAAAATGGATGCAAAATGAATTTAATTCATAAAACGTTTTATGTTTTAAAAAACTTGGTTTTAATTTTCTGGATTCTGTAATTTATGGTTTAATACAAATTGATTATCAAACACAGTGGTAATCAAATAAATGCATAAATCTTTAACAGTTGAATTAATATTTTAGGATTGACATCTTTTGTAAAACAAAGTGCAGCACAACAGAAGCGTACTGTTAAAAAATATCAATTAGATGAAGAAATGAGTAAAATTCCTTTGAAATGATTTATAAATATACTGTATTATTGTTCTGTCATCATTTCTCCAAGCTGAACCGGACTTTTATTTTGGCGGGTTGTAGTGCAGTTCTTTGTGTTTCTGTGTATCTGCTACCTTTAGTAAAGGGTGAAATGCTGCTGAAGTGACTCTCAGATGAAGTTGGTGTTGATGTGCTCATGTAGTGAGTGCTTTTGATGTATTCATACACCATTTGACACACAGATTGGTCCAAGCAGAGCATTCGAGTTCATTCTCGTGTATGGTCACAGAGATGTAGATGGTCACAGTGAATTACACACAGGACATTATGTTCCTCTTGTTCCCAGAGGGCCGTTCTGCATTCTCAGCTCATCTGATTTTAATAAACCTACACCGAGACAGACAGCGCTCACATTAGACACAGGCGCAGGCGAGCCAGAATGCCTTGAGATAATGCAGTAATTGATGAGTGTGTAGATCAGCTGATGTGAGCGTGTTGATGTTTTCAGGACGGCTCGTGGGCTCTGATGAACCTCTTGCAGCATCAGGTGGGAGAGCTAAAGGTGGACACAGACAGCGGCTCAGTGGAGTCCTGTACTGATGCTGGAGACATTCTCACAGGTACGGATACTGGTCACATGATCACGTGACTAGGGCCCTGTGAACATTTGTATTTTTTTTCATGCATCTTTCTGCGGAGATATTTAACAACACGTTTACATCATGTTGACTCCTGTGATAATAAAGTTGTTTGCGTAGCTTCTCAGTAAACTACGGCTCTGTGTAGTAAATTCTGCTCCATCTGAAGGTGAAAATATCACATTTAATAACATGTTTTTACCAAACTCACTTCATAACGTCAGTCGAGTGTTTGAAATAAATCCTTCTGTGAGATAACATGGCTTCTTACACAGAATAAGGCACGCAACATGTCATAGTATTCTAAGCAGTGATAAAGGTTTTGCATTATTATAAAATGTATTA
>CM049866.1:1130000-1140000 GCA_027474115.1 Schizopygopsis malacanthus
TGAGACCCAATCAGAATCCACCCTGCTATACCATGAGCTCGAGAAATTAAAGCGGCAGTGCTTAGAATAAAGATGCGTTGTCATTCGCTGATGTGGATGCTTATATAGTGATCTTTATAGATATTCTTGGAGTGAACGGGGTTTAACCTACGACCCGATGAGAGACCAATCTGAGAGACAACGCTGTAAGATTACCTCATGTCTCATAGCGTTTAATGTTGTGTTAGTGAGGTAATGTTTAGTTGCAATGCTATGTTAAAGAACACTAGGAGCAAGCAAGGACGGGGGTTTGGAAATTAGGAGAAAAACTGCAGTGTTCGTTAAGTTTGGGGTTTGATAGAGTAAATAAAATTAGTTGCTCTACTGACATATCTGGACTTATTATAAGATCATTATAAGCACTAATCTGTGGTCCTTTAGGTTGAGGCTGCGGCATGTTGTTAACTGTCAGCGTCTCTCTCTCTGCAGGTGATGCATTCATCAGCCGTGAACTGAACGCTCGCACCGCGGTTCCCCGCTCTTTCTCCGCACCCTATCCGCCTCTAGAGGGCATCACTGAAGATGAGCCGTGGATCTGGCATCCCAGTGAGGACGCAGAGGAGGAGGAACCTGACACAGACGACTACAGACAGATGCAGCATGCTGAAACGTACATCCTCGGCCTGATCCAGCGCCGCTCGCCTCCCGCCCGACCCACCAAACCACGCACCAGCCTGGGACCCGAGGCCCGAGCCGTGGCCCGACAGAGCAGCCTGTGCCGCAAGGATCCGCCGTACATCCCTGAGGAGAGACATGCATGCTATCCCCGACTCGCCGGGATCCGCTGCGGCGCTCTGGATCCCAGCAGCAGCGAAGCTGAATGCTATCAGAACACTCGCTCGCCATCGTCCGACGAGCTTGTGAACGCGCAATACATCCCAGCGCAGCCGTGCCGCGCTCAAACCGCCGCACACCGAACGCACGCCGCTCCCAAACCCACCATCTCACAGCTCAGAGCCGCGGCGAAGAAGTGCCGCTTCACGGAGGACAAGATTGCGCAGAAGAAACCCGGACGAAAAGCATGTCGTGCTCAATCTGAGAACAGCCTGCTTGGGCAAAGAGAGCGCAAATATAACACTATGGAGCGCGATGCTCAAGCCAAAACACGGCGTAGCTCCGGTCACCGCCGCTGGCGCTCCACGCTAGAACTGAGTCAGGACGAAGCCGAGACGCCTCCCGAGCAGCCAATCAGACGCTCGCGCAAACCTCGTGTCTATGCCCAACCCCACCTTCATCATCATCATCATCATCAGTTCCCGCCTGACGGCTATGCGCTCCGAGAGTCGGAGTCCAGTCTGAGCGAGGCCGAGTCGCCCGGCTCCAGCTCGCTCTCCAGCGACTCCGACGAGAGCGGCGGATTGGTCTGGCCACAGCAGCTCCGCCCACAGCTGGCTCCGCCCTCTCCATCACACCCGCCGCAGCCCAAAGCCTTCGTGAAGATCAAGGCGTCGCATGCGCTTAAGAAGAAGATCCTGAGGTTCAGGAGCGGATCACTCAAAGTCATGACCACAGTATGAGTGACAAACACCGGCCTGATCGCAGTGAACTGAAAGCAGTTTGAATTGAAGTGGAAAACAGGGTGACCCTTCGCAGGGAATTTGATTGACAGGTGATCTGACCAATCACAACACCGAATCTGCTTTTGTCTGGCAAACAAACCAGACAGGACAGTAGATTAACATCGGTGGACTTGAACTTGAAAAACGATGCATTGATATCTTTACGCAGTTAAAAAAAGATACCTTCTGATGTTCATTCATGTTTATTTCATGCTTTAACTACACTCTTAAAAATAAAGATGTTTTTGCAGTGATGCCATAGAAGAACCGTTTCTGGTTCCCCAAAGAACCTTTCAGTGATCAGTTCCGAAAAGAACATTTAAAACATCTAAAGAACCTTTTTCGACAATAAAGAACCTTTTCTGCATTTGAACGGTTCCATGGATGTTCAAGGTTCTTCATAGAACCATTGATACCAATTAAGAACCTTTATTTTTAAGAGTGTAGTAAAGAGGAAGAGATGATCGGTTCATGAATTAGGGTTGCAAAAAGGTGGAACATTTCCAGGAAACTTCGGAAACATTCCAGAAATGTTAGAAAATGTCCAGGATTTTGGGGAATCTTCCAGTGATTTTTGTAAACTTTCCAGAAACGTTCAACCCCTTTGCAACCCTAGATCATGTGCAGCTTGAACTGAAGTGCTACAGTGATTTTTTTCATGTACACACTGCAAGTTTCAGGAGTGATAACTGCATTTAATATGGGAAATACTTGCTCCATGTGTGTACGGAACAGCAGTCACTCCCGCATTTGTAACCATACCAACATGTCTTGCAGGAGTGAATAAGAGTTTAGCGGTTTGGTATCTGCCATGTTTTGTCTAAAGACTTTTTTCTCCGTCGGTTTTAACTAAACTACCGCTGATAGACATGCTGTGTTGTGTTTATGCTCGGGAGGCTGCTTTAGAAAGCGCTGTTTTGCAGGGTTGCCATGTCCTCATATTTAGAAGCGCTTTTAGGCATGTTGTTTGGCCTTATCTCATAAAGCTAGGCACTTTATGGAGTTAATAAAGTGGTCTGTATCGGATATGAGATATATTACACTTTTGGTGTTATAAGACAAAGCATTTGGCTGTTTTAGTGTTTTTTTATGCTTCTCCTTGTTTGTTGATTTTTTTTTTCTATGAAGATCTGGCAACACTGACACTTTATGCAATAAGGGCTCGTAATACAGACAAATACACATTTCTGATGCGCGATTAAATACGCCATTAACAACTAGTTGTTCAGTTCCATACATTTCTGTAAATGCGGTTGTCACTACCTCCATTTTAGGGAATTTTGTGTGTACAGAACGTGATTAGGGAGTAAAAGGTGAACTGACAACCGAATTTATTGTTTGAATTTCTTATAAAATGACCTTGTTTCATACCAGAAGTAACCTGCTCTGTCTCGTCTGTCGGCACGCTGTCAGTTTCCACGCTGTTCTGCGATGTATTTTTCACTGCGTGAGAACGAGAGAGCGGCATGGCTTGTCGGACATAGCAACAGTAACCAAGGCGGATCTTTGCAAAGGATACATTGTAATATGGATTTGAAATTAAAGAATTTCAGTGGAACAAAGTTCAAAGAAATTCAAGTTTTCATATTTCATGTAAATATAGTTTATAATGGATTATAAATCTGTTGACAACAAAAAGGAAACATTTGAAAAGATTGAAGTTGTTTTCTGCCAAAATAACGGCTCTATGTCTTATTGTTTGAAAGCAAAGAAAAATCAAACATAAATATTAGTATTTTAAATGTACTGTTGTTATATATAAAATAATTATAATAAATATTATTATTATTGTTGTAATTATTATATTATATATATGTATTATATACGTTATTGTTATATTGTTAATTATATATTTCAAGTTTTTGTTTTGTTTTTCACTGACATAGATTGTTTTACTAACATGAGTCCTGATCATAACTACCACTACTTTTTGAAACAAATACATACAAATCTATTATTCTCCATATACTGAATGCTAAGCAGATTTTAGTTGGATTATTACAGTATTATTAGTGCAGTGTCAGATAAAAACAAAATACCATTCACATACAAATCACACTTTGATATTTATACAAACAAAATGATCAATTTTTGGCCGATTTTGTGTTGTTTGCATTAACAGCCAAAACGATCAAAACAAACGCAAATGTTGCACAAGGGTTAAAGTCCTGATGAAACAGAAGAAGTCACATATTGTGACACATCAGAGTGTAGCAAATTATTGAAAAAGAATAACCGTTGGGCGGGACTTTGTTCAGAGCTGCAGTTGTTGATTGGATGTTGAAATGTGGGCGTGGCTCTCATAAGCGCTTGCAGGGGCGGAGCTAAAGAGCGCTTAATGATTGGAGAAGACCTGCTTACGTCAACAGAGAGAAGATCCACTTTAAACATTACAACATCAAAACATTTAAAAACGACCTCAAATAATTAAACATGCATGGAGGAATTATTCACAATAACACGTATGCATTTAAAAACAGATGACATGCCAACTGTGTTCCACAGGAGAAAGAGTGACACGAGGGTGAGTGGATATTTTAAAGATGAACACAGGATGGATGTGATGTAGAAGTTCTGCTGATCTGATGTTTATTTTGTAGGCGTGTTTGTTTGCAGTGATTGTGAAATAGAAAGTGAAATGCACATTTCTGGCCCATGCATGTCCTCTCACACACATAAACACTTCTTCAGCACAACAACGCGTTATTAACACGACGCTGCAGGGAATGAACTGCTGAAGCTGGAGAGCCAACAGAGAGCCATTGATGGAGGATTTACACATTAAGGGGATTACACAACTAAAAACAGAAAACTTCTGATGCGTTTAGTGCAAGTTTTTGGAAATTACACTGTCACCGTCTCAGTCTAAACTATAAAAACGTGAATGTGTGAGAACAAAGTGATCGCCACCTACAGGTCTGGCATGTACACTGCAGTGTTGTAGTTGTTTTCGTGGATCTGAGTGAACGAGGATTGTTTTGACAAACGTCGTCTGTAAACGATTATAAAAAAAAAGAAAAGCAAAATCATTTCCCCCGAGTTTAGTATGCTGTCGTTGAGTCTCTTCAGATGGTCAGTGTTATTTTAGTATTGCATACTGTTATATATCTTATTAATATTTTGAATCAAAAGTTTTTGTTCTGTTTTCATTTTAATTTTAGTTAATGTTTTGGTAAAATTGTTGTGTGTGTTTTTTTTTAAGTAGTTTCAGTTTATTATTTATTTTAGTACTTTGACTTAATGAGAAATGAAATCTAAAGGTTAATGAGAAATGAAAATGAGAAATGTTTCCTTGGCAACTAGCAGCAATAAAATATAATAATAATAATTAAAAAAAACGTTATATTTCAGTTTATTTTAGTTAATGTTTATTTTATTTCCAGTAACAAAAATGTTTTAGTTAATAGTCATAATTTTGAACTTGAACCACACTGCAAAAAAAAGTGACTTTCTTCCTCGGTATTTTTGGTCGTGCTTTCCCGTACAAATATCTAAACAAAACTTAAATCAAGATACATTTACTGGAGATGCAAAATGACTTAAGATACTAAGTTTTGTTTAAAATTGGTCAACCATCTGGACAGGAGCTAACTAGCACAAACCAGCCACAACCAGTACAGTGTTTTGAGCAGAGAGAGGTGGAGAGCAGCGTGTGTGCGTGTGTGTGTGTGTGTGCGCGTGCGTGTGTGTGTGTGCGCGCGTGTGTGTGTGTGTGTGTGTGTCGCTCCATCTGGAGGTGGTTACAGAGGCATGTTCCCTTCAGGGCCAAGAACCTGGAGCATTTCCTGTGAGAGCCGGAGTGAGCAGGAGAGGAAGACGAGGGAATGAGAGCAGAAAGAGGCGTATAAGCCGCTCCCGCTGCACATCTGGACTTCATCAGAGGAGACTGAGACGTGAGCTCACAGATCAAACCTTCTCTGACCTATTTCTGCTCGTGACACTGCTGAGATTCTCCAGAGCTCCAGAACATCAGCCACCTCTGCGCCTGTCCTGCTCTCTGATGAGAGTCTGCACGCACGCACATATGCACACACACACGCGCACGCACGCACACATGAACACACACACACGCGCGCGCGCACACACATATTGATACACATTTCACAGACTGGGATCTGAGCCAATCACATGCTTCCATACAGCTCTTACTGTGAATGCAGTGTGTGTGTGTGTGTGTGTGTGTGCGCGTGTGTGCGTGTGTGTATGTGCGCGTGTGTGTGTGTGTGTTTGCATATGTGTGTGTGTGTGTGTGTCCTGACAAAATGCCAGCTAACAGGGAAAGTTATGAACAAACCTTCTTCTGGAAACATTAATTGAAGGCTAGTTCAAAGTTATCAGCTCCTCAAAAACATTCTCAAAATGTTATCACAAAAACATTATTTCTACTTTGTTCAGCAAACTATTTTCTTCTAAAACTTTCATCTAACATTTGTTTAAATGTTACTATTTGTTTCAGAATGTTCCGAGAACATTCAAAAGTAACATTCCCAGAATGTTTGCAGAATGATACAATTGTTCCGTTAACATTCACATCATCAAGAAAAACGTTTTGAACATTTAGAGAACATTCATAAATGACGTGTTCATAACTTAATGGGAACGATAGCAAAACGATTTTATGATCAAACCAGCACAAAAATGTTATTTATGCTGTTTTTTGTGAAACATTTTAATAAAACATTTAATATCCTTTTTAAATGTTGCTACTTGAACATTCAGAGAACATTTAAAAGAAAACTTCCCACAATGTTTGCAAAATGACCGTTCCCTTAATGTTCACAAAACCAAGAAATGGATGTTTTGAACGTTCAGAAATAATGTTTTCATAACTTAATGAGAACTTTAGCAAAATGCTTTAGAAACATTGTTTGTCGGCGTAGAGCAGATCTCGCGGTGTGAAAATAATCATCAGATTTTTGCCCGTGACTTATGTTTTTGTTTATACAAAAATTGGATTAAACTGTAAAATCACATAATGTTTTTTTTCTTCTTGATATATTAGGCGGTGGCATGATAACAGCACATCTTTGCATTATTGAATTTGTAGTGTGCAGTGTGACAGACAGTCACTCAGTTCTAACCCCGCCCCCACAGCTGAAAGGGGAGGGGCCCTGCAGATGATTGACAGCTTGACTTCAGCAGCAGCCTGACAGTATCACAAGAACACAAGCGTGTGCAAACTAAATAAACCTCTATCTAACTTACATGACATACAGTGGTTACGGAAAGTATTCAGACCCCCTTAAATGTTTCATTCTTTGTTATATTGCAGCCATTTGCTAAAATCATTTAAGTTCATTTTTTTTCCTCATTAATGTACACACAGCACCCCATATTGACAGAAAAACACAGAATTGTTGACATTTTTGCAGATTTATTAAAAAAGAAAAACTGAACTATCACATGGTCCTAAGTATTCAGACCCTTTGCTGTGACACTCATATATTTAACTCAGGTGCTGTCCATTTCTTCTGATCATCCTTGAGATGGTTCTACACCTTCATTTGAGTCCAGCTGTGTTTGATTATACTGATTGGACTTGATTAGGAAAGCCACACACCTGTCTATATAAGACCTTACAGCTCACAGTGCATGTCAGAGCAAATGAGAATCATGAGGTGAATATATATTCAATTGAATGTATTAAAACCTATTGATGTTTCTTTTGACATCATTCTCAGATCTAACTTTCATCAGCCATTTTATAAATATAAATAAGAAAAAAAATTACACTACAATTTTTTTTTATTTTTATGTATGTATGTATTAAGAACATTTCTTGGTTTACTTGAACGTTAGAGGAACATTCCATTCTAACATTATGAGAATGTTACATTTGAACACAATTTTTGTTTTCCTTGGTAATGCAAACAATTTCCTATGATCATTTTGAACATTTATGAGAACCCTTTATTGTTACTGATTGAACAGTTCAGAGAACATACAAATAACATCATAAGGATGCTCATTGCTGTATCAACATTTGCTCTCAGCATTACGCATATCAAATATTAATAATGTTTTTATAAGAGTGTCCTATAAACATTAATGTAAGCATGTTTTCTCCTAACCTTTATCAAATGTATGGAAACATGTGGAAGTAGCAGTGGCTGAGGGTCCGAGGTCAGCTCTCGTGTTTCTCTCCAGCATCAGCGGGTTAATCGTGTTCTTCAGGAATGTGAGCAATGGAAACACGCGTCTGCAGTCATGAGATGTTTAGTCTATCTCGATCTCTCCGTCCTGCACGCTGTGTTTAGTTATTAGCTTCATTATTGTGTGTGCTGGGATTCTGGCAGGACACAGTAAACACAGTCTATCATCTGACTGTTTTTAACATTTACATGCTGAATAATGTGCTCTTGTGTTGTACTGCCCCATGCGCTCGTGTCAGAAACATTGCATTCATGCGTTTCCTGGAAATCAAACCCTCTGCCTTGGTGTTTAATTGTTCAGAGAGTCTCCTTACACTAAGTGCAAATAGCCTGTCTTGTTGGCACAGGCTAATTAGATTAACTCCGCCTACCAATGTGTCATTGTGACCGTCAACAATGAAAAAGACCCTCGTTTTACATCAGTGTCAATGGCGTAGATGGTAAGGTGCATGCTTTTTGATGCGTTCGAACTCGCCCTTTTCCAAACTTATTTTCTAGTTTAGTTTAGTCTATTTCTGCAACTTTAGAGCCCCCTACAGTTAAATGAGTGTAATTTACAACACTGTCGTGATACACGTGCATCTGTTGCTGCCGTAAAGCAATCCGATCTTTTCTTGGAATTTCGTACCCGCTCACCAGTTACCTTTGTGCCAACAATATGACTTTGACACTGATATTAGGTTTAAATGAAACTAATCCGACATTTGAATGCTTCAGTTATGATGAATGCGTGTAAATACAGTGATGTTGTTGTTTGTCGCTCAGCTCCGGAGATGGGGCGGGGCCACGTATGATGACGTCAGTGAAGGGGGCGGGGTCAGTATGCTCGGCTGTAGTCGATGTGAATACCCGGAACAGATGGACGATTAAACCGAGGAACACATGAAGACAGCGGTTTAGTTCTGGTTATTTTCAGGTTGTTTCATCACACATCTCTTGTAACTATCAAAGTGAATCAGAACTGCATGACTGTTTATAATATCGTCACAAACTATATCCGTTCTAATCTGATAAATGATAAAACTACCCGCCTCAGAACATTCAGGCAAGGTTCTCAAACATTCTTCCAGTAACATTAATAGGACCTTCGTTCAAAGTTATCTGGTCTTTAATACTGTTCTCAAAACGTCAGCACAAAAACATGAATAATGCATCATCCGTGGAAGGTTTTATTCGGGAAAGTTTGAGTTGGATGTTTTTTTAAATGTTTCAGAACATTCCAAAGTAGCGTTCCCATAATGTCCGCATGGAATGGAATGTCCAGGCAATGTTTACTTAAACAATCGCATAACCAGTAAAACAATATTTTGAATGTTCAGAAATAATGTTTTCATAACTTAACGGTAGGTAACGTTGAAAAACATTAGCTGGGCATAAGGCATACTGTTAGATATTGTAAACATTAACTTCATTGTATTTTTCCTCTACTATGAAAGTCAATGGCTACCAGCAACTGTTTACCACATTCTTAAAGATATCTTGTGGGTTCAACAGAAAAAGAATCTCATACAGGTTTGGAGCAGCTATGCCTCTTAATGCACTGATAAATGGCGTCCCCTTGTGGCTCTCTACAGAATAACAGCAGAAACTAGTGTGCACAGACAGGTCAAAGAAGTTCTAGGATTTCATCTTGTGCTCAAGCTTGGAGCACAGAATATACGTTATTATCACAACTTTGAGACATGTTATTTTTGTTATTTTAATTTGCCAGATACATGATCAATTCTTTGTTTCATCAGAAGTGTAGATGGAGCACAGTTCATCATTTTAATACTTTATTTCTGTTCTGATGTTATCACAACATGATACCAAACACAAATCTAGCGAAAGATTAATTACCTGACTTTATATGTTAATGAAGTCAACAGCCACAGACAAGAAGTGTAAAACAGATTCTGCTTCTTTTTTCTTGTGTGATTGTAGGTACAATTAAATTGAAGTTCATAAAAATCAAAAGTTCCTCAAATGTGGTTATAAAAAAAAAGTTCATCATAATAAAATTTTATTGTTACTATGTTTTTGTGTCTTCAGGATTACAAAAACATTTCTTACAATGTTCATCAACAAATATAAAACTTTATGAGAATATAACAAATATTAATGAGATTTCATTTTTTTAAGAATGTTGCTGATCAAACTGTTTTTGCACATCCTATATTCGCACTTTTCTTTATTCTACTGCACATTTTATATTTCTTTTTTCAATGCTCTTGTGTGGTGCTTTTATATAATTTTTAGCAGTGTGATACC
>CM049866.1:1145000-1190000 GCA_027474115.1 Schizopygopsis malacanthus
AAACTGAATTATGCCCTTAAAACGTTTGCATAAACAATATTTTTTTTAATTTTTTATTATTTTTTTTACTTTAAAACATTTAAACTTTAAAACCTTTAATCGTGATGTTGTGTACATTCAGAAAAAACATTTAGCAATACTTTCTTAAAACATACTTTTGTTAGCTGGGATGTTAGAATGTGCAAAAGTACAGTATGTACTGTACTGTATGACTTTAAAAGACCTTCAGATGAGTCATATGGACTGCTGTTTCCACTTTAATGATGCTCTTTAGTCATTTGTAAAGCATGTGTTTCTGCTCTCTGTCACTGTGTGGAAAAGAGCAGCATGTGTTTGGAATGAAATGACAGAACGGATATTTTTAGGTGATCTGTCCCTTTAAGGATCACACAAGAGTATCACAGTGGCATTAAATTACACTTTTAGAATTCAGTTGCAGCAGCACAACAGATTCACACACACACACGCACTCACGCATGCACGCACGCACGCACGCACACACACACACACACACACACACACACAGACATCACGCACGCACACACACAGACATACACGCACGCACACACACACAGACACACACACACACACACTCACACACACACACACTCACACTCACACTCACACACACAACAGATTCACACACTCTCACACACACACACACACACACTCACACTCACACTCACACACACAGCAGATTCACACACACACACACACACACACACACACACACACACACACACACACACACACACACACACACACACACACACACACACACACACACACACACACACACACACTCTCTCTCTCTTCTGATCTCACCCTACATGGCCAGAAAGAGACAGAGAGTCGTACAGAGGGACAGACAGACTGTTGGACACAATTTTCCATTTAAGCTGCTGGCAGCTGATTCTCTGTTGATTCATGCGAGGGCAACAGAGAGCAGCAGGAAGGGAGTGACCAGATCCATACCCAACTTTCCATTTCATCTGTAAAACAGGGCGTGACACAGGAAGTGATGTCACACGTGAAAACTCACAGAGTTTATTTATCACACGCACACACACACACATTCTTATAGAGCCAGCGAGAACAGAAATATACCATCAACAGAGGATTATTAAAATCCTGCGCACTAATCACATCTATGAAAATGAAAGCAAATTTAAACACATGGCACAGATAATGCAAATGATGCTGGTCAGTGTTGTGTTTGTATATTCTAGCAAGTTAAAGCGATAGTTCATCCCAAAATGCCCTCTTGTTGTTACAAACCTGTTTGAATTACTTTAAGCTGATGATCTAACAATTTGAAGAATGTTAGGAACCAAGCAGTGGATGGTAGTCATTGACTTCCATTGTACAAAAAAACTATAGGAGTCAATGGCTACCGTCAACTGTTTGGTTCCCTACATTCTTCAAAATATCTTCTATTGTGTTCAACAGAAGAGAGAAACTCTTACAGGTTTGGAACAACATGAGGGAGAGTAAATGATGACATCATTTTCATTTTTGCATGAACTATCCTTTCAAGCGGCACACTATTACACAATATGAATTCGGTCACAAAGTGAAAAAGTCTCTTGGAGCCTATAAATCTGTCAAGGACAAATGCTTCTTTGCATCTAATAAGATGCCCTCTGAATGATCAAAAGTCTAGCTTTTTAAAAACGTTACGTTTGTTTGTTACGCGAACGTTAATGGAACATTCAGTTTTGACATTTTGCAAACATTCTGGGAATGATACTTTTGAATGTTCTCTGAACATTCTAAAACAAAAAAGTAACATTTGAAAAATGTTAGATGAATATCTGAATCAAACGTTTAAGAAAAAAACGATGTATAAATAATGTTATTGTGCTAATGTTTTGAGAATGTTATTAAAGACCAGGGGCCTGTTTCATAAAACAAGTTTACCAAATAAGCCAGGTTTACTTATTTTGAATCAAATCAACTGACAATAAATCAGACTAACTGAAATAAACCTGGCTTATTTGGTAAACTTGTTTTAAGGTAAACCTGTGCCCCAGATAACTTTAAAAGAGTGTTTTATTAAAGTTGCTGAATATAATGGTGACAGTCAAGAAATGTGATGAGAGATTAGACATCACAACACAACAAATGACTAGCAATAATGACAAAACCTCAAGAAAAGTTTAATAAAACTCAAAACTATAACAGGAACAGCTTCATTTATTCAGTACATGCCGAGAAGTTGTGTACATTTCAGCAATAATGTTCAATTTGAATGTTCAGTTCTGTTAGATGGGTTTTATGTACTTTGAAGTCATTTCACAGAACTTGTTTTGACTCAAAAGGCCCCTAAACTGAAAATATGTATTTGCTGAAGAGGATCCAGAAGCTCTGAGAACAGAGAGGAGTGTGTTGTGTGTACGGCTGATGAGCGGGTCGTGGTGTTTAGAAGCATGCAGTGTTTACAGTCCTGCAGGGAAGCTCTGAGAACAGAGAGGAGTGTGTTTTGTGTACGGCTGATGAGCGGGTCGTGGTGTTTAGAAGCATGCAGTGTTTACAGTCCTGCAGGGAAGCTCTGAGAACAGAGAGGAGTGTGTTGTGTGTACGGCTGATGAGCGGGTCGTGGTGTTTAGAAGCATGCAGTGTTTACAGTCCTGCAGGGAAGATCTGGCTCATGCACACCTCCAGAGAGAAGCTGTCCAGCTCCAGCTGCTGTCTCATGCCTTTCTTTGTGCTGGAAATGTGGAAAGTTATGTGCAGTATAACAGTTTATGATGTTGCCTTGGTCTCGCTCGCATTCCTGCAGCCACGAGAGCGGCTCGAGTCCAAGGCTGGAAAACTTGCCTTAAAAAAGTCTCCGACATGAGCGCGCTATTCTTAGTTCATCTGCTCTATTTCTGCGTCACGCACTCTTAAAGGTGAACGGGCCGGTGTGCATGAGGCGGATTCATGTGACGATCATTATCTAACAGAATGCAAGAGCACTGAAAGTGCAGCCAAAATAATAATTTATTATATATATATATATACTGAAGAAAATTATAAACACAACACTTTTGTTTTTGCCCCCATTTTTCATGAGCTGAATTCAAAGATCTAAGACTTTTTCTATGTACACAAAAGGCCTATTTATCTCAAATATTGTTCACAAATCTGTCTAAATCTGTGTTAGTGAACGAGATAATCCATCCACCTCACAGGTGTGGCATATCAAGATGCTGATTAGACAGCATGACTATTGCACAGGTGTGTCTTAGGCTGGCCAAAAGGCCACTCTACAGATGTCGCAAGTTTTGAGGGAGCGTGCAATTGGCATGCTGACTGCAGGAATGTCCACCAGAGCTGTTGCCCGTGAATTGAATGTTCATTTCTCTACCATAAGCCGTCTCCAAAGGCATTTCAGGGAATTTGGCAGTACATCCAACCGGACTCACAACCGCAGACCACGTGTAACCACACCAGCCCAGGACCTCCACATCCAGCATCTTCACCTCCAAGATCGTCTGAGACCAGCCACCCGGACAGATACTGAAACAATCGGTTGCATAACCAAAGGAATTCTGTACAAACTGTCAGAAACCGTCTCAGGGAAGCTCATCTGCATGCTCGTCATCCTCATCGGGGTCTCGACCTGACTGCAGTTCGTCGTTGTAAACGACTTGAGTGGGCAAATGCTCACATTCGATGACGTCTGGCACTTTCACTATACAGGGGAGATGACAGACACCGTGCATGGCGTTGTGTGGGTGAGCGGTGTATTTTGAATGCACAGAGATACCGTGACGAGATCCTGAGGCTCATTGTTGTGCCATTCATCCCCGACCATCACCTCATGTTGCAGCATGATAATGCACGGCTCCATGTTGCAAGGATCTAGACACAATTCCTGGAAGCTGAAAACATCCCAGTTCTTGCATGGCCAGCATACTCACCGGACATGTCACCCATTGAGCATGCTGAATTCAATAATTAAATGCCTTTAACTGAAAAATGGGCGTTTAATCTTATCAATTTACATTAGTGATACACTATTTTCCTATTTTGATATTGTGCAGTTGATTTGACACAATTTGTATAGTTAAAAGCGCTATATAAATAAAGGTGACTTGACTTGACATGAGCGCTCTCTCCTTGCATCATGAGTAGACACGCCCCTTACTGCTGATTGGCTACAAGTTTGTTTTGTTTGTTTTTGAAAAAATACATACCCAACAATTAATGCTTTATAGTTATATATATAATTAATATATGGTTATAGTTGTATTGTGTGACACTCTCTCTCTCTTCTAATATTCGCAGCAGAGCCTCTGGTCAGACAGGTGAAGAAGACTCGGATAAGCAGGAATGACTTTGACATCTTAAAGGTGATCGGCCGAGGAACCTTCAGCGAGGTGAGAGGGTTTGTGCTGGTTCTGTTGTGAAGCGGATGAGTATTAATATATTGACTGAGTATATTAAATGCACAGGTGGCTCTGGCCCGCATGCGTAACACACAGCAGGTTTATGCACTGAAGATCATGAACAAGTGGAACATACTGAAGCGTGGAGAGGTAAACTACAAAAACTAGTCTTCATCTTCTCTAAAAGCACTTAGATGCCCAGCTAACAGAAATATGTTCTAAGAACGTTTTGCTAACATTGCGAAAATATTATGTGAAAGTTCTCTGAACATGTAAATGATCAGTTTTTAAAAACAGGAAAACGTTTAAGCAACATTCCATTTGATAATTTTATGTTTATTATGAAAAAAATTACATTTGAATTTAACATTCTGGAACAAGTAGTAACATTAAAAACGTTAGGTGAAAGTCTAACAAAAAATTTGTTTCAGAAATAAAATGTTTCATGAACAATGTATAAATAACGTTTTTGTGCTAACATACATTATTAAAGACCAGGGACTGGATTCACAAGCATCTTCTTAAGAAATAAGTTAAGAAATGTAATATAAATTCCACAAAGTTTATAAGAATATTCTTAAGTGCAATTCTTGAAAAATTCTCAACAAGTTATTAAAAAGTATAGTGTCACATGTTTACATTATCAGTCATCGTTACCACTTCAGAGAACTTGCGCACATCACTATTTATAGTCCTACTATCTATTATGTAGCGAGTGTTGTTGTAATGCTTACATTTAACAATTCATTTGAAATAACCCAATAAATGCATTAAATAGTTCTTACTATTTGAGATTTTAGACACGTCTGGGGCTATCCTAACTTTCAGAAATTATTTACAATGATTTGCAAGAAGATTATCTTCAAGAATTTTGTCTTAAGAACAAAATCTTAAGGAAAAATAAACTAATATTCTAAAGAAGAAATATTAGGAATACACAATATTCTTAACTTTTTTCTTAAGTTAGAAAATAATAAAATGGCAGAAATTTCTTCATAAGAATGCTTCGTGAATCCGGCCCCAGATCATTTTGAACGAATGTTCTGTTAAAGTTACTGGAAGAATGTTTGTTCGTAACTTTGAGAGAGCGTTACCTACAGTTCTGAGAGCGTTCCCTGTTAGCTGGGTTTAATTATAATGGCTTGTTAATGGAGAGCTGTGTGCGTTCAGACGGCGTGTTATCAGGAGGAGCGGGAGGTTCTGCTGAAAGGAGACCGGCGCTGGATCACAGAACTACATTACTCTTTCCAGGACAACAATTACCTCGTACGTCACTTCACACAGCCGACTCACTGATTCACTGATTCACTGATTTACTGATTCACTGATTCACTGATTCACTGATTCACTGATTCACTGATTTACTGATTCACTTATTTACTGATTCACTTATTTACTGATTCACTGATTCACTGATTTACTGATTCACTTATTTACTGATTTACTGAGTCACTTATTTACTGATTTACTGATTCACTGATTTACTGATTCACTGATTCACTGATTTACTGAGTCACTTATTTACTGATTTACTGATTCACTGATTTACTGATTCACTGATTCACTGATTCACTGATTTACTGATTCACTTATTTACTGATTCACTGATTCACTGATTCACTGATTCACTTATTTACTGATTCACTGATTCACTGATTCACTGATTTACTGATTCACTTATTTACTGATTCACTTATTTACTGATTCACTGATTCACTTATTTACTGATTCACTTATTTACTGATTCACTTATTTACTGATTCACTGATTTACTGATTCACTGATTCACTGATTTACTGATTCACTGATTTACTGATTTACTGATTCACTGATTTACTGATTTACTGATTTACTGATTCACTGATTCACTTATTTACTGATTCACTGATTTTCTGATTCACTGATTCACCGATTCACTTATTTACTGATTCACCGATTCACTTATTTACTGATTCCCCGATTCACTTATTTACTGATTCACTGATTCACTGATTTACTGATTCACTTATTTACTGATTCACTGATTTACTGATTCACTGATTTACTGATTCACTTATTTACTGATTCACTGATTCACTGATTCACTTATTCACTGATTCACTGATTTACTGGTTCACTGATTCACTTATTTACTGATTCACTGATTCAAGACTAAACACAGCCTTTAATTTTAATCAAAATTTGAATCTGTAAATACATTTGAATCTGAACACAAATGGACCAGTTCAGTTGATTTATGTTTTATTTGACCAAACCTATGGCATTATATCACTCATGCCCCTAAAACCACAGGACCATCATAATTTACTACTCTACCTATAATGTATAATATTTAATGTTTAATAACATATTTGTGTAACAAAAATGAGAGAGTATGCCTAGTTAATTGTCACTTGGTCTGTGTTGCCAAGCTTTCATAAAAACACACAAAACACGCTTAATAAAATAGCACATATGATACATGCATTTAGTATTTAATGGTGTTTGGTGATACAATTTGACAAGCATTTTTGGTTCATAAAGATGACATTTGACATCGTTGAACTTAGTTCTTGCATTTACACAGCTTTGACCAGCAGGTGCTGCCAGCACGAGGCGTTTCAAGCGCTTTGAAACAGTCAATCGTTTTGCCACGCAACTGAGTCGGAGATATGAAAAGCTCCGTTTCTTGTTCTTTTCTTTTTCCCGTCGATTCTTTTACTACTCAAAATCACATTCGCAAACCCTTTCGAAGATCTGAATCAAATAATTAGCGAACCCGCTCGAAGTCACAATCTCAAGTTTGAGTTTGAATCAATTAGAGCGGTTCAATTGTAAATTACTCACTCAACTGAATCAGTTTCATGCACTTTTCGCCGGCTTCAGACGTATTTACACGACACTAGCACTATACTGTATTTGATGATAGTTCAATAGGAATCCATTAATCACAGATGAATGTTAGAATTATCAGTATATTTGTAATAAATATTTGACATCATTTTTGTATCTGAACGTATTAATCTATAAACTGATAAATAATGTAAAAGAGAAAAATGGGAGAATCAGATGCAGACAAAACAAAGTAGTTCAAACGATTGATCCAAAATTATTAATTTACGCTTTAATCATTTCTGTACCCAAGGTAACAATTTAAAGTAATAAAAACCTTGCAGGGACAATATTTAACATGTTTTTGAAACGTTAAAATGTCAAGTTTTCTTATTGTGATTATGTAAAGTTTATTTAAACGTTACTTACAGCATTCTACTATCTTTATTTTCACCCAAAATATAATATAACGTACTGTTACTTGTTCTGTTTATTGTTAGGCCTGTCGTTTCTTAGGTCAATCATCAAGTTCAAATTACATGAATGTTCCAAGTATTGATCTCAAAACGGATTCTCTCAACTTGATGAACAATAGCCTATTTTTAGAATGTTCCGTAAACATAAGAACGTTTTGTTCTAACAATTATGCAACTTTCAAAAAAACGTCAGTGAAGGTTCTGAGACCGTTTCCTGTCAGCTGAGTGATAAACAACGTGATAGCAAATGAGAGAAACACAAAAAAAACACACCATTTGTAATGGTTTTACTGGTTATAATGGGACTTGTATTGGTCTTAATAGAAACTGTAATGGACCCTGTGGGTCTCTACTGGTAATTGGTCATCTTCTATTGGTGGCTTGTTAAAACAACAATAATTCCTAATGATATATGTCCCAAAACACACTACAGAAAACCATTGTTTAATGGTTAAAAGTTGATGGTTTGTGATATTTGTAATGTATTTGTAGTGGAAACCATTAGAATTTGCTGTGATGGTTTCTATAGTTTTTTTCATCAGCGTGGTGCACACACACACAAAAAGATTAATTCAAAGTGATTCCTTGACACATGATTCAGTTCTGTGCTCATGAATCGTGATCTTCTGTTTGTCATTTGTACAGTTCTGTCTGTTCATCTGTTCACTCTGGTTTACGAGTGTCTCTCCTCTTCTGCTCTGCAGTATCTGGTCATGGATTACTATGTCGGTGGAGATCTGCTGACGTTGCTGAGTAAGTTTGGTGATCGTATCCCAGGGGACATGGCTCAGTTCTACCTGGCTGAGATGGTGATGGCCATCGATTCAGTCCACAGACTCGGTTATGTGCACAGGTATGTGTACTAACACTGATCAGTTCATCTAAACATGCAAATCATGACAATAAACGTTAAACATGCACGTTGATCAGTTTGAATATATATATATATAGAGAGAGAGAGAAAGAGAGAGAGATGGGTATGTAATACCCATAATAAAGAATAAATAGAATAAAATAAAAAAATAAAATAAAAAAAGAATAAATAATACCCAGAATAAAAAAATTCAGTATTTGTAATTAGATTAAATTACATTTTAAAATACATTCCATTTTATTACACAAAACGTAATTTCTGAACTTATTTGTTTCATTTTCTTTCTATGGATTGCTTGGTTTGTTACCAACATCTGGTGAAATTTTCATGTCAACAGCACCTTTAGAAATATATTTACTGAGAAAAATGTTGATGTGTTCAATACTTATTTTACCCGCTGTGTATATATGTCTATATCTATACACAGACACAGACACACACACACACTCAGACACACACACACACACACACACACACACAGACACAGACACACACACACACACTCAGACAGACACACACACACACACACACACACAGACACAGACACACAGACAGACACAGACAGACACACACACACACACACACACACAGACACAGACACACAGACAGACACAGACAGACAGACACACACACACACACACACACTCAGACAGACACACACACACACACACACACACACACACACACACAGACTCAGACACACACACACACACACACACACACACACACACACACACACAGACTCAGACACACACACACACACACACACACACACACACAGACACACACAGACACACACACACACACACACACACACACACACACACACACACAGACTCAGACACACACGCACACACACAGACACAGACTCAGACACACACACACACACACACACACACACACACACACACAGACAGACAGACACGCACACGCACACGCACACGCACAGACACAGACACGCACACGCACACGCACACGCACACGCACACGCACAGACACAGACACACACACAGACACACACACACACACACACACACATATATATTTATTTATATATAACAACAAGGGACTCATGAACAACCATCACAAAACAAAAAAAAATCCTAAGATCATCCAGGTAACCACACACAGTATTAAGAACTTTTGAAGGGGGTTATTTTAATAATTTCAGCTATTTTTTTCATCTTGTGAATTATATGTAAACATCTTTTATGTAAAATATCTTACTCAGGACAGTACGAAATAAAAAATAACACGCATTTTGTATGATCCCTCTTGTTTTGTGAAAATTATTCATATTTTCACAGATTCTGCAAGGGGTCCCCAAACTTTCACATGCCACTGTATATATATATATACACACACATATGAGTGGGTAGGATGTTGTATAGGACTACCCGGATGTCCGGTTTGATGTCTGCTCTCTTCCTGTAGAGACATTAAGCCTGACAACATTCTCCTGACGGCGGAGGGTCACGCGCGATTGGGTGATTTTGGCTCCTGTCTGCGTCTGGAGGATGACGGACTGGTGATGTTTGTCAGACGTAAGCCTACATTCAGTCATGTGTGATTGGCCCGCTGTGCTCATATGTGAGTATATTCTCAGATCCACTCGTCTCTGGCCGTCGGGACTCCAGACTATCTGTCTCCAGAGATCCTGCGGGCGGTGGAGGGCGGCGGACGCTACGGCTCTGAGTGTGATTGGTGGGCTCTGGGCGTCTGCGCATATGAGATGCTGCTGGGAACCACACCCTTCTACGCCGAGTCCATCTCTGAGACCTACGCCAAAATAATACACTTCAAGGTAGGGCTGGGCGATGTGGAAACATTTTTACGATTTTTAACTAGTCAACTCAAAAATGTTACTACGACATGATTCAAGTAACTTTTTCTTCATTAACTTTTAATAGTAAAAGAATGCAGCACACATGAAGTTGTCAACATGATGTAAATGTTAATCAAATCACTTGTTAAATATCTTTGCAGAAAAGATGCATGAACTACAACTACATGTTGTACAATCTTGTCTTATACATATTATATGTTCAGAAATGATGCTTTAAAAACATTGTCAAGACTCGAGTCAAGGTAATTCAAATTTAAAATGAAAAAAGTATAACACCAGTAGACTATTATTATCTATAAATATTCTGAAAAAACAATGAACAGCAGCTTTCAGTCTGTCACCGGGATGCAGACATGAGATATCAGACACACAGTAGTAGTTCTGCACAGGTTTTTATTCACTTGCGCTGCTTTTCCATTGTTTTCTATGTAAACATGACGCGTTTGTCTGTTGTGCTCGCGTCTCATGCATGAAACGACTTTCTAAAAACACCTCGCTCGAGTTAAAAGAAGTTCACTTCCATCTTCTTTCATTTTTTTCCTCTTCCACTGCCATCTTTATCAACACAAAATCGTATTCGGTGTGAATGGCACCTCGTGCTATATTCTACTTATGACCCTTCACTGAACGCGTCACACATACCGTTATCATTGGCATATTGTCAAAGTGTCTAATTCTAATGTTTGCTAATATTTCTATTCAAAATTGAGATACCCTATTCCCACAATTCCCCAGAATATCATTATATACTTAAACATTAAGATTTGTACTCATGGAAATGACTAAAGTCGTCAAACCTTTCATTAGAAGGGGTGTCAATACTTTTGGCAATATAGTGTATTTCTATTCAAAAAATAAAATCGTGGCAAAACATTAAATTCGAATGAATCAATAAAATCGTAAAAATCACCCAGCCCTGCTTCAAGGTAAAGGAGCACTGATTTATGACGCTGTAGTCTAGTGATAAAGTTTACTTTGAGAAAAACCTCCGTCAAACACACACTGAGACTCACAGATGTTCACCACAAACCTACAGCATACAAGATCAGTTTAACTTGAAGAAATTATGACAGAAATATAGTACTATTGTATATTACCAGTGTTGAGGGAAACACAGTACAAGTAACTTAAATGATGTAATCAGATTACATTTTCAAGCATCTAGTAAAGTAACTCAATAAGTAAAGCAAGTTGCTTTAGTTACAAAATTACTTTAGTTAAACATCACGTGTGTGTTTTCAATTATTGATCAAATAAGACTGTTATTGGTTTTTTGTTAGCAAGCCCAGGTGAGAAAAAAGTTATGTAACATTATTTTCCAAACAAAGTAACACAATTAGTTACTAATTTTGTGTCACTAATTAACTTTCCCAACACTATATATTACTTTTATATAATGTACTTCTCAAAATAATAATAATATAAGTATTTAAGGAGTATCGTACAACCAAGATATTTTTCCATTCATCCACTGTTCTGTTGTGCCTCATCTTATTTGACAGAAAACAAAAAGTGGGAAAAGGTTTTGTGGTAATATTTTTCACCAAACATCAAGACTAAATATTCAGTACTAGCGCTGATTTAACTGCACTGACACTATGAGACTAGAACAACGCTGATAATGGCACTATTGTCTTCTGTAGTGCTGCTTTACAGATGTGATTTCATAACTTTATTTGATTTCAATTTTGCATAATTAACTGTTATTCTGCCATGTATTACTTTAAAGCTGCTTGGACACAATCTGTAATGTATAAAGCACTATAGAAATAAATGTGACTTGACTTCAGAGAGGAAAGTAGTTTATTACTAAAGAACTCACTCCATGAGAAACTGACTAGATTATTTTTATTAGTTCATTGTATGATAAAAGCATGCTGCATGTTTCAGAGCTTCCTCTTCAGTGAAACAGTAAAACAGTGAAAACAGCAAAAAAAAAGACAACAGGAAAAAAAACAGTAAACAGTAACAAAAAACAGTACACAGAAAAAAAACCGGTAAACAGTAACAAAAAACAGTACACAGAAAAAAACAGTAAACAGTAACAAAAAACCGTACACAGAAAAAAACAGTAAACAGTAACAAAAAACAGTACACAGAAAAAAACAGTAAATAGTAACAAAAAACCGTACACAGAAAAAAACTGTAAACAGTAACAAAAACAATACACAGAAAAAAACAGTAACAAAAAACCGTACACAGAAAAAAACAGTAAACAGTAACAAAAACAATACACAGAAAAAAACTGTAAACAGTAACAAAAAACAGTACACAGAAAAAAAACAGTAAACAGTAACAAAAAACAGTACACAGAAAAAAACAGTAAACAGTAACAAAAAACCGTACACAGAAAAAAACTGTAAACAGTAACAAAAAACCGTACACAGAAAAAAACAGTAAACAGTATCAAAAAACAGTACACAGAAAAAAACAGTAAACAGTAACAAAAACAATACACAGAAAAAAACAGTAAGCAGTAACAAAAAACCGTACACAGAAAAAAACAGTAAACAGTAACAAAAAACCGTACACAGAAAAAAACAGTAAACAGTATCAAAAAACAGTACACAGAAAAAAACTGTAAACAGTAACAAAAACAATACACAGAAAAAAACAGTAACAGTCGCTTTGGATAAAAGCGTCTGCTTAATGAAAATGTAACAAAAACAGTACACATAAAAAAACAGTAAACAGTAACAAAAACTGATAATGGCACTATTGTCTTCTGTAGTGCTGCTTTACAGATGTGATTTCATAACTTTATTTGATTTCAATTTTGCATAATTAACTGTTATTCTGCCATGTATTACTTTGAAGCTGCTTGGACACAATCTGTAATGTATAAAGCACTATAGAAATAAATGTGACTTGACTTCAGAGAGGAAAGTAGTTTATTACTAAAGAACTCACTCCATGAGAAACTGACTAGATCATTTTTATTAGTTCATTGTATGATAAAAGCATGCTGCATGTTTCAGAGCTTCCTCTTCAGAGAAATAGTAAAACTGAAATTTTTATTTATTTCTACTACTACTGCTAATACTATTATTATTAATAATATTTATATTTTGAGAAGTAAGCTTTAATATACAATTGTAATATATTTCTGTCATAATTTCTTCAAGTTAAACTGGATTTTTAATTTATTTCTACTACTACTGCTACTACTATTATTATTAATAATATTTCTATTTTTAGAAATAAGCTTTAATATACAACAGTAGGCTACTATGTTTCTGTCAGAATTTCTTCAAGTTAAACTGAACTTTTAATTTGACATGTAGAGTCTGCCAGCCTATTTTTGACTAGTTCCATGACAGTTTGCAGGATTCTGTGATTTGCCCATGTTTGTAAACAATAATGGCTGAATATGGATGAAGCGTTGAGTGTGTGTTTCTGTCTGAACAGGATTATTTTGAGTTTCCTGCGGGGTCGGAGGTGTCCGAGGAGGCGCGTTCACTCATCAGCGCTCTGATCTGTGACAGGAGTGAGAGGATGGGTTCACGGGGCTCCGGGGACTTCAGAAAACACCCGTTCTTCACAGGTTTGGACTGGAGTTCCCTTCATCTCCTCCCTCCTCCGTACCGTCCTGATGTCTCCGACGCCACAGACACCTCCAACTTCGACGTGCTAGACGACTGTCTGAGTGGCACGGTACCCGAGCCATCAGCTCCGTCACAGAGATGGGGAATCTCAGCGGGATCTGACTCTTCTGCTCTTGTGTTCAGGAAAGCCTGAGTGACGTGATGGAGCGAGCGCCTGTTGGGCTTCATCTGGCGTTTGTAGGCTACTCTTACACAGCCACCAGGTTAGTGACTCTTCATCAGCTGCTTTATTGTTGAGCGCGACTTTAATGGTGTGTTCACACCAAACGGGAAGCGAATATGCATATCGTGCCACTTGCCTGAATAAAAACATCACACGATCAACCAAGGTGGCGATAACTACGATTGCTGCTTTGTAGCCTACCTGTTGTGGAAGTCCCATATACACTGGAAAGCCAAATGCTGATGTGTCTGGTTTCAGTGCACCGCAGAGGCGGATGAGTATTTAGTGCTGTCAAATGATTAATCACGATTAATCACTGATGACTCGGGATTAATCACGATTAATCACTGATGACTTGGGATTAATCACGATTAATCACTGATGACTCGGGATTAATCGCGATTAATCACTGATGACTCGGGATTAATCGCGATTAATCACTGATGGCTCGGGATTAATCACGATTAATCACTGATGACTCGGGATTAATCACGATTAATCGCTGATGACTCGGGATTAATCACGATTAATCACATCCAAAATAAAGGTTTTTGTTTGCATAACATATGTGTGTGTTCTGTGTATATTTATTATGTATACATAAATACACACGCATACAGTATATATTTTGAAAATATTTATATATATGTCTATATTTATATAATTTATATATTTAATATATAAATAACCTATTTTTCTGAAATATATACATGCGTGTGAGTGTATTTATATATACATAATAAATATACACAGCATACATACATATATTATGTCAACTGAATTTTTTATTTTGGATACGATTAATCTTTTGACAGCACCAGTATTGATCTTGCATTAATGTGTATTACATTTTACTGCTGTATATACACTAGCTATGTTTCTATTCACCTGTTTTATGCACATTTGGCAATATTACGTAAAAAAAACGCTGGATGGAAATGCCAAGATGTGGATAAATTCTAAAAATGCGCATACAAAAACTTTTGCGCACAATTGAGAAGGATCATTGTTTTTATCTGATAAGAAAAAATGCACATAAGCTATGATGGAAACACATTTACCGAATAAATCCCACCATGCGCTTTGAAAAAGTCATGTGACTTTGTGATATGAGATGGGATATCTTTACTGTCAGCGGACTGATCTCGTTCACAGCATCTATAAGTTGTTTTAGTCGTTCTGAAAGCCTGAGCAAAGTCTGTCGTCAGAGTATTTCTGTATAATTGTCTTACACGAACAGATGCAAAGCAATGACAGCATTTATTGTGTTTCGTCTGCTCAATCTGAGACACAAGGAATTTATTATATATGAAAAGTATTATATTCAGTGGCTTCTCCTAGTTTCCTTGGAGATATTTAGTGCCAGTTTATAAGGAAGTGACGATTTTGTTCTCTTTGACTCATTGGATGGATACGGTGGTTTATTCGCAAATGTTTATTTTATTTTATTTATTTTTTTTTTATTTATTTTTTTTATTTTTTTTTGCACTTTCCATTGAGCGGACCTGTCCTGATTAACATTTCACTACCTATTATACCCTGTATGATTATGTATGTGACAAATAATAAAGAACCTTGAACCTTGAACCTTGTTTTATACGATATTCCAGTTTTGCGCATAAGTTAAATTCACATCTTTAAGAAGAAACATAGCTACTGGCATATTTGTATCATTGATAGCAGCAATTAAAAAAAAAATCACGTATTTCACATTACCCAGTGCTAATTCGCCTCTATTCGCATCTTTGCATTGACGTTGTTTGCAATCTAGTAATGCGAATAATTAAATTTGCGTTTGGTGTGAACACACCATAAGATGTCCTCACTCTGCTGTGCCATAGAGAGACGGGAGCGCTGGACCGCAGCAGAGACATCATGATGGAGATCAACCAGCAGCAGGACAGAGATCAGCTCCACCTGCAGGGAAAACTGGTACGATGAACACTGATCGACGAAAACATGACAAAATCATGAATTCAGTCAGAAATATGGAATTTACTGTAAATATGTTACATGAGAAATTCAAACAGACCACACAGAATTTCTGAAAGAATACAAATTTCATAGGGCGCTGTTATTGTTAAAAAAATTGTGTTGATAAGGTTTTATGAATTCAGTGGATTAGATATGCTTTCTAATTATAAAAATGAAATCAAGCCATTAAAATGGAATTCAAGACTGAGAATGTGGGGAAAAAAGTTAACAACATTTCTGAATAGGGCCCCAAGTAGGTCTTTATGAAATCTGTTTTATTTAATTATTTATTTTATCAAATTCACATTTTTTCTGGATTCCGTTTTAATGGTTATTGTAACTTTTAGTGATCAAAATTTATTAGAAGTTTAACAAAAATTAAATTTTAGGGTCCTTTGAAATACATAGTATTTTTCCCAAATTCTTTTTTTACCCTGTTTTAATTTAGCTGGATTCCATTTTAATTGTTAAATCAAATTTAATAATCCAAAAGCATGACTTATTAATTGAAGTCATGAAACATACAATTTAACATGGGTTTATAAAAAAATTAACCACAATAAGTAATCTTCTTCATGTACGTTTAGAAAGAGATTTGTTTCCATGTGTGCTTGCACACACACAATGGTATTGAACCTTCCAGTGCATGCATATAAAAACAACAACAAGACACATTATAATCAAATGAAAGAATAAATAAATGATCAGAAATGTATAAATGAACAAAAAAGTATCAAGATAAACATTAAAACAGACATTTATGAAATAGAATGTTTTACAGATTATCACATATGTACAGTTTTGTGAATAATATGTCATATGTCATAAGGGTCAATTTTATTTAAATTGGCCAAGATGCAACTATTTGAAAATCTGGAATCTGAGGGTGCAAAAAAATCTAAATATTGAGCAAATCGCCTTTAAAGTTGTCCAAAAGAAATTCTTAGCAATGCATATTACTAATCATAAATAAAGTTTTGATATATTTATGGTAGGAAATGTACAGAGCCGTCATCTATTCACATTAGTGATCTTCATGTAGCAGCAGTCTGAATCAGATGTCAGTGTGAATGTGAATGTGCAGCAGAATCAGGTGTGTCCGCTCAGAGAATCCATCACCGCTGAGCTGATGTCACTTCCTGAACTTCCTGCTGAGCAGAACAAACCCCAGCCAATCAGCAGCAGCGCAGAGACGGAGCAGAGCGACGCACACGCTTACGAGCTGCAGAGGTACACCAACATACACTCAGCTATTACAGTCCTATCTGATAATACATGCTGTTATTGAATATGATAAATAAACTCAACCATTACAGTCAGATATAATAATAAATGCTGAAAAGTGAAGCCAAAACATTTCGATCTGGTGGCTGTTATAAGTCATAACCCCATAAGCCCCCCCCCCCTCCATGTAAACCAATGGGAAGGTAGCCAATCAAAAAAATAGATGTACACTTCAAATAAAATAAAATCAATTTTCCGCAAAGACAGTTTCTGTTGTGTTAGGTAGTTTTTATTATGCTGATATATGTTCAAGTGTTCGTTTTTTTTTGCTAAGTTTGTATTTAGTTCGTCATTTGATGCTAGAAAAATGGGGAGTGGCATCATGATTGAGTGTTTGTGATTGGGTCTGCAGGAGTTTGGGTTGGACTTTGATACCGCGGCTCCACCTTAAGATCACTACTGCGCCGGCTTAAACTCTAAATTAATCACTACTGCACAGTAGAGGTCTGCACGGGCTTTAAACTGAACCTAAATCTTTTTTTCCCCCCACAACGAATAGCCAATAAAAAAAATAAAAACACTAGATACTGCATTTCACGACTGCATGCAACGGTCAGTAAACAAATACATAAAGAAACCGATTCATCAAGACTCGACCATTTCACAAGGCAAAAGAAAAAACACTTACCAGTTATGAAAGTTTGTGAACATCAGGTGCAGCGGTCGCATACATTCTGCCGAGTTTATGAATGGTTGTATAGGACAAGACCATAATTCTTCCACCGTGCAAATTATGGTCATTTTTGTCAGTTAAGGCTCGTTAGCATTCAGCCTACTTTAAATCAGACTAGGAGTTGTAGTGCGGTAAGATCATATTTATTTGATTTAATTAATAAGAGAGAGAGAGACAAAAATGATACATTTTGGATTAAACAGCTTCTTCGCTGTATATGGAATGTTACATTTACCCATTTAATCTACTGTATTATTTCAGATGTTTGTCTTTGTGACATTTGTTAGAGTGAACAGTGTATGACTGTGCAGTAGTATTGATGGATGTACTGCTAGTAAATGCAGTGCTGTTGATGTTCTCCAGGCGTCTGCACAAAGCCGAGCACAGGAACAGAGACCTCGAGCAGGAGATGGCCGGACTGAGAGAGGAGATCCTCAGACTGACCGCCGGCAGGGACCAAGGTCAGGAATGATCTGTGATCTAGAATTAGCATTACAGATGTCACGCTGACAGATCATCAGAGATGAGTGTGTAATATTATCTGTACAGTGTGTTTGAAGCTCTACCCTGAGAATAGTGATACATATCCTCTCCGGGAATAGATAATGAGACACAACAGAGCAACTGCAGGATCACATGACGAGGCCTGTCACCAAGTTCATGCCTGACGATTATCAAACAAATAAGAACTGTGATTAACCGTTTAATTGTCTGTTTTGTTCATGCCACATTCAGTGGAAGCCTAATTATTTATTTATATTTTTACATGGAGACATGATTAAATAGGCATTTTTAATGCTATTAATTAAATATTTAAACTTCTAAAAATCATTTTAAATTATATATATGTGTGTATAAGTTATTTATTGATAATTTAAAGGACATTTATTTTTAGTAGTGCTGTCAAACGATTAATTGCATCCAAAATAAATGTTTATATAATATATGTATGTGCTGTGTATATTTATTATGTATATATAAATACACACATGCATGTATGTATTTCAGAAAAATAGGTTGTTTATATTTTAAATATATTTATTTATAATATAAATTGGATGAATATAAATATAGATATGTAAATACATGTAAATATTTTCAAAATATACTGTATTTATGTATACATAATAAATATACACAGTAGACACATATATTATGCAAACAAAAACTTTAATTTTGGATGTGATTAATCATTTGACAGCACTAATTTTTGTAATGTTTGTTTCAGCAATGCTTTAGGCCCAATTATTAAACTTTATGATGATCAAGTTTTGAAGCTCTTAGAGAGATTCATATTTACTTATACATTATGTATCAATCTAATATATTATGTTTTAATCTAATGACAGGCCAACATAGTTCTATAAACAAGAACAATTAACAGAAATTATGATTTTTTTTATGTTCATATTTGTTTTGGGTCCAATTATTAATCTTCAGTGACATTTTAGTAAAGTTTTGAAGCTCGTTTCTGTGGGTCTTAAAAAGGTTAAAAGTCTTAATTCGCACAAATGAAAACATTAAAACGTCTTAAATCATAGCAGTAAGTCTTACATTTATGAAATCATCTCATTAAATATGGCATGAACTGCTAAATTAATCTCTTCCTCAGTTTTTCTGTGTTGTTTCCAGTTCTAATATCTTCCTTAATTCAAGATAAATTTACTGGAGATGCAGCATAAAGATATGAGGTCTTATGAAACAGAACAAAATGAAGTGAATTTATGATTAAACCAAGAACAAATATCTTTCGGTGGTGAATCAAGACAAGTTTCCCTTTGAATTAAGATGATTTTTCTGAGCCTATTTGCAGATATTGTATAGAAAGGCCTTAACAATCTTAAATTACATTCATAAACCTGTAGAAACAGAGCGTGACCAATTTAAGACAGTGTTCTGCATGATGGCATGATGTTTCCTCACGCTCTGCCATCCGGCTCACAGCGGCATCACTGTGTGTGTGTGTGTGTGTGTGTGTCTCTGTGTCTCTCTCTGTGTGTGTGTGTGTGTGTGTATGTATGTGTGTGTGTGTGTGTGTGTGTGTCTGTCTGTGTGTCTCTTTGTGTGTGTGTGTGTGTGTGTGTGTGTGTGAGTGTCTGTCTGTCTGAGAGTGTGTGTGTGTGTGTGTGTGTGTGTTAGCTGAGGCCGATCTAACAGCTGTTTCTCCTCTAGTCACAGAGCTGTGTGTGTGTCGGCCGCTGCGCTGTCTGGACTCCGTGTGGGACGTAAGCCTCTCTCAGCACCTTTAGCACTGCATCTGTCATGGCTGCGTGTCACCTTTATCTGTTCTTGTGTGTCATTCCTACACGTGTCAGTCATATTGTCCACTGAAAGCTGATTGACAAACCTGATGTTCGTAGAGCTCAGTGACGACCCCTGCCTGCCATTACCCGCTAGTGACGCCGCTGCACCGACACCTGCTGCTCTTCAACAGGGTGAGTGCACTTACATGCGTCTGCATATCAGCACTGCATAAACACACACACACACACACACACACATATAGAGAGAGAGAGAGAGAGAGATGGGGGGAGAGAGAGAGAGAGAGAGAGAGAGAGAGAGAGAGAGAGGTCAATACCACTGTAGGGTGTCTTTTGTTGTCCTGTACATAAATAACTCATTTGCCATGATAACTTGACATAAAAATGACTATGAAAGGGTGTGTTATATTAGGCTAAGTTTTATATTCATAACAAAATCATTACTTGGCTCTTTTGATATAATTTCTAGATTTTTCTTTGTTTGTGTAAAATTATTATTATAAAATATTATAGTTATTTTGCTATGTACCATGCATTGCTCATTAAATTTGGATGATAGTAGAATATTGTCAAATCATAAAATAAAGAAACTCTCCTATTACTATTTTGTTGAATACGAGATTACTCAATTTGAGTGTATTGATCATTTGGTAATACATTTTTATTGAATAAAAAGGACGAGTTTGTCCATGTCCCTTGAATGGTTGTCCACCCTGTTAATTGGGGAATCCGCCCCTTTAAGAAAAGGTCGTCCCCTTTAGTGACATCAGAACAACAGATGTTTAGTCTTTTCAGTGACTATGAAGAGAATCATTTAGTGACTTTTCAATTGACATATTTTCTTCGTATGAGTTTGCTTTCTTGCTTTGTCCAGGCTGCCGGCATTAAATATGCCAGAAGTGATTCTAATACAGTATTTTCAAAATATGTATGTTTAAATATACTAAATTCTCTTCAACAACCAGACTTAATATTTAGCTAGTCACAGTTTTTTGTAAGCTAATATGCTAATTGAAGCTCAAAATGTCCACCCTGTCGGACACTTAGACTCGATAGAGTGGACTAAAATGAAAGGGGGGGTATATAAATGTGATTGAGGATGTTATTATTATATTATTATTATATTCTTATTTTTTTAGAAGCTGAGTTTTTTTTTCATTTTTTTTTTTAGAGATAGAGAGATTGAGAGATGTGACAGAGTTCTCCTGTGTTTAATCGGTAGTACCGTCTCCATCAGCGAGTGCTCTGGTGAACATGCGTCTCTGTGCGGTGTTTGATTGACAGGTGTGGATGCCGCAGGTGAGGAGTGAGTCGTATCTGCTGGTTTGTGCCGAGGGGACTGAGCTGCAGCTGTGGGAGCGACACTGCAGCGCGGATCTTTGCTGAAGAACACTAGACAGTCAACAGCAGTCGCTGTGATCTACTCTGTTGTGCAGTAGTCTGATCTCTTCTTCTCTGTTCTTCAGTTCCAGTCTATAAAGCCTTTTCAGCACCGTGGCCACGGGATTGAGTGAATGATTTAAATCACTCAAGTCTCCTGCTTTAAAGCAGACATGACTGGTTCACTAGTCACGTTTACAACTGTTTCAGCTCCATATTCTGATTGCACTCGTATTCTGAATATGATGCTTATGTGCACAAATATGATTGTCTTAGGTCTACTTATCTACAAGATTTCCCAAGAGAGTCCAGATGCTGCCGTTGGTTATGCAGTATGTGCTCAATTATCATTTTTATTACACAATTTAATTAGAAACCCTTCAGAAATACCCCAAAACTCGGACTCCAACTGGAAAGAACTGTCCTTGATTCTGATTGGTTGAGCCGCGTTCGAATCCATTGTACATTACTCCACAAACATACACCTTTATTTACTTTGTTGCTTGGCAACCACTTTGTTCCAACCACATCTGTTTCTGAGGAACTACATTGTTTGGCGGAAGAATACTGTTTTTATTAATATCATTACACTTAATTTGCTCTGTTTTATTTTGTGAAACCTTACTAAGTATATGGAATAACCATTTTATAAAAGCACTAAGCTCCTAGAAGCCGTGGTTTACAGTGAATTTATAACGGCTAAGGGGGTTTTAACAAGGCCCATACGTTAGCTGTTATAAATTCACTGTAAACCACGGCTTATGGGGCGTATTGCTTTATAATAATAAGTGTTAATATAAAATTTAATTCATTGCCATTTCAGAAACGAGTTTCCATTCTTTAACACCTTCAGCTAATTATTATCACCCTGTGTCACCACCCATAGTTCTCTGCGGTCTGAGCATGTGAATCTCTTCTCAGTGGATTTTCTGAATAAGGTGTTTACATGCGACACGTTTCTCGTTAAAAGAGTGGGAATCAGAATTTGGAGAATTAAAATGTGTGACCCTGGAGCACAAAAACAGTCCTAGCACGGGTATATGTGTAGCAATAGCCAACAATACATTGTTTTTTTATGTCAGCTAAATAAAGATCATGTTTCATGAAGATATGTTGTAAATTTCCTACCATAAATATATCAAAACGTAATTTTTGGTTAGTAATTTGGATTGGTAAGAACTTAATTTGAACAACTTTAAAGATGATTTTCTCAATATTTAGATTTTTTTACACCCTCAGATTACATATTTTCAATGAGTATCTCAGCCAAATATGGTTCTATCCTAATAAATGTATTATAATTTATTATTATTAAAAAGCTAATTTATTCAGCTTTCAGATGATTTCAATTTTAAAAAAATGACTCTTATGATTGTTTTGTGGTCCAAGGTCACATATTTTCTTAAACTGAATCAGGTGATCAGATTGTGGTGTTTAATATGTGACTATCCATACTAATCTGAATATTGCCAAATTCTGATTGATATCAGAATATTGATGTGCATGGCTCTAAATGACAAAAAACCTTTGCTGTATGTGATTCAGAATCTTTTATCTGCTGTTTATGGCAATCTGCACTGTAGTTTTTTTCACACGTGTTTGTTCAAACTATCATTTACTACATCATTATTTGTCAGAGATATATTTTGTACAAAAAAATGAAGTTGTTTTAACATTAAAAACTATTTAAGAGTGAATAAATTAGAAATAAAGTTGGCTTATTTATTTAACTCAGAAAGAATTCAAATGATTTGTTTTGGAAAGATGTGTCCAGTTTAAACCAGTCCAGTTTATGCTGTATCGCTGGTCTAAGCCTGGAAAGTGTGAGGATAACACCTGAGGATATTTTCAGCACTTTAGTCTCCATAACTATAGTGACTTTTAGGGTTAGCTGGTCTAGGTCATGGATTTTTACTTTGCCATCGTAACACTAACCCTAATCAATAAGCTGCAACAAAATGCCTTTAAAACCAGCTCAGGTCCATCTTAGTCTAGTTTTAAGTGTTTTTTTTCTTCTTCAGCAAAGTGAGTAGTAATACAGACAAGTGTACTGACTTTGTTCTGGGAGCATTGTGGCTTTTGTACCCTTAAATGAGTGGGTGTGGCTTCTGTCCTCTGTACGGAGTGGGTGTGGCTCTGTTCTCTAAATAGAGTGGGTGTGTTTTTTGTCCTTTGGATAGAGTGGGTGTGGCTTCTGTCCTCTGTATGGAGTGGGTGTGGCTCTGTTCTCTAAATAGAGTGGGTGTGGCTTCACTCAAATGTACGGAGTGGGTGTGTTTTTTGTCCTTTGGATAGAGTGGGTGTGGCTTCTGTCCTCTGTACGGAGTGGGTGTGGCTTCTGTCCTCTGTATGGAGTGGGTGTGGCTTCTGTCCTCTGTATGGAGTGGGTGTGGCTTCTGTCTTCTGTACGGAGTGGGTGTGGCTTTTGTGCTCTGTACGGAGTGGGTGTGGCTTCTGTCTTCTGTACGGAGTGGGTGTGGCTTCTGTCCTCTGTACGGAGTGGGTGTGGCTTCTGTCCTCTGTACGGAGTGGGTGTGGCTTCTGTCCTCTGTACGGAGTGGGTGTGGCTTCTGTCCTCTGTATGGAGTGGGTGTGGCTTCTGTCCTCTGTATGGAGTGGGTGTGGCTTCTGTCCTCTGTATGGAGTGGGTGTGGCTTTTGTGCTCTGTACGGAGTGGGTGTGGCTTCTGTCCTCTGTATGGAGTGTGGCTTCTGTCTTCTGTACGGAGTGGGTGTGGCTCTGTTCTCTAAATAGAGTGGGTGTGGCTTCACTCAAATGTACGGAGTGGTGTGTGTTTTTTGTCCTTTGGATAGAGTGGGTGTGGCTTCTGTCCTCTGTACGGAGTGGGTGTGGCTTCTGTCCTCTGTACGGAGTGGGTGTGGCTTCTGTCCTCTGTATGGAGTGGGTGTGGCTCTGTTCTCTAAATAGAGTGGGTGTGGCTTCACTCAAATGTACGGAGTGGGTGTGTTTTTTGTCCTTTGGATAGAGTGGGTGTGGCTTCTGTCCTCTGTACGGAGTGGGTGTGGCTTCTGTCCTCTGTATGGAGTGGGTGTGGCTTCTGTCCTCTGTATGGAGTGGGTGTGGCTTCTGTCTTCTGTACGGAGTGGGTGTGGCTTTTGTGCTCTGTACGGAGTGGGTGTGGCTTCTGTCTTCTGTACGGAGTGGGTGTGGCTTCTGTCCTCTGTACGGAGTGGGTGTGGCTTCTGTCCTCTGTATGGAGTGGGTGTGGCTTCTGTCCTCTGTATGGAGTGGGTGTGGCTTCTGTCCTCTGTATGGAGTGGGTGTGGCTTTTGTGCTCTGTACGGAGTGGGTGTGGCTTCTGTCCTCTGTATGGAGTGTGGCTTCTGTCTTCTGTACGGAGTGGGTGTGGCTCTGTTCTCTAAATAGAGTGGGTGTGGCTTCACTCAAATGTACGGAGTGGGTGTGTTTTTTGTCCTTTGGATAGAGTGGGTGTGGCTTCTGTCCTCTGTACGGAGTGGGTGTGGCTTCTGTCCTCTGTATGGAGTGGGTGTGGCTTCTGTCCTCTGTATGGAGTGGGTGTGGCTTCTGTCTTCTGTATGGAGTGGGTGTGGCTTCTGTCCTCTGTATGGAGTGGGTGTGGCTTCTGTCTTCTGTACGGAGTGGGTGTGGCTTTTGTGCTCTGTACGGAGTGGGTGTGGCTTCTGTCTTCTGTACGGAGTGGGTGTGGCTTCTGTCCTCTGTACGGAGTGGGTGTGGCTTCTGTCCTCTGTACGGAGTGGGTGTGGCTTCTGTCCTCTGTACGGAGTGGGTGTGGCTTCTGTCCTCTGTACGGAGTGGGTGTGGCTTCTGTCCTCTGTATGGAGTGGGTGTGGCTTCTGTCCTCTGTATGGAGTGGGTGTGGCTTCTGTCTTCTGTACGGAGTGGGTGTGGCTTTTGTGCTCTGTACGGAGTGGGTGGGGCTTCTGTCCTCTGTATGGAGTGGGTGTGGCTTCTGTCTTCTGTACGGAGTGGGTGTGGTTTCTGTCCTCTGTACGGAGTGGGTGTGGCTTTTGTGCTCTGAAATTAGTGGGTGTGGCTTCTGTCCTCTGTATGGAGTGGGTGTGGCTTCTGTCCTCTGTACGGAGTGGGTGTGGCTTCTGTCCTCTGTGCGGAGTGGGTGTGGCTTCTGTCCTCTGTGCGGAGTGGGTGTGGCTTCTGTCCTCTGTGCGGAGTGGGTGTGGCTTCTGTCCTCTGTGCGGAGTGGGTGTGGCTTCTGTCCTCTGTGCGGAGTGGGTGTGGCTTCTGTCCTCTGTCTGTCCTCTGTGCGGAGTGGGTGTGGCTTCTGTCCTCTGTACGGAGTGGGTGTGGCTTCTGTCCTCTGTACGGAGTGGGTGTGGCTTCTGTCTCTTATGATGATTAGCTGTCAGTTTCAGGTTGAGGTTCTGATGCTGAGCGCGGTGACTGACCTGTGTGGTTTTGACTTGGATGGCTAAAGAAACATCATCCTGGGTGAGTGTGTTTTATGAGAACACGAGACATACAGACTGATGTTGTTTTCAGTATCATCTTCTGTCATTGTGTTCGGTGTATTACTCCCCCTAATGGTGAATCCCAAGCCATGGACGTGTTTGACTCTGTGCTGTTCTGACTGTGGAGATTAAAGCCCTTTGTATCCTTTGTCAGCCTAAATAAAATCTTCAAGAATATAAGTTAATATTTAAATCATTTATATACACATTCACATGTTCACTGTTCTCTGATGTCAGTTAATAATCACACTGATAAGTAGGTAAACAACAAATATTTAATATTTTTTCTTGAGTTTATTATTTTGAGTGTTTTTATCTTAAAATGATGTATTATTTTTATTGATGATTTTATTAATTATTAGCTTTTCATCAGTACGTGAAACCCAGTTTGGGAAAATATGCTTTAAATAAATAATTAATCCTAAATACAGAATTATGTGATCATATATATGTACATCACATTTAAATTGTATATATATATATATTTTTTTATTAAAAAATTGGGATTTATTTTATTATATGTATATATTATTAGAAATATTTAATATTAATATTAATATTTTATTTTCATTTATTAAAATTAAATATATATATTGACATTTATTTTCTGTAACAATGCTGTGTTTTGTGACCTGTATTCTAATACTGAATTTATTTATAATGGCTCTTCTTTTGAAGCCATAAATGGCCTTGAAATTGTCCTTAAATGTTTTAAATAAATGTTATATAGCTGCTCACATCAAATAATTAAATATTTATATAAATGTATAAAATGATACACTGTTCAGAATTAAGCTGCATGTTGAGAAATAGAGATTTATTTGGATTTTTAATCATGAAAAACAGTTGAACAGAATACAGTGAACACAATATTGCCTACTTTTAGAAAAGTAGTGCATGAAACAACACACATTATACAAAGATATATATTCAGAACAGAAGATTGTCACATAGTCGTCATCTATTCTGCATGTTTTATTCCACAAGTGCCAAAATTATGATGAGAATCTTCTGTGTTTAATGTCCTCATCAGAAAATCAGAAAGTTGGTAAAAACAGTAACATTATATCAGTTAATGAAATATGTTTTTTTTTTCAATAGCTTACACACATTTTCAAAACTTTGCCTCTTTTTTTCCAAAACTTTACACACAAATCCAAGAATTAATATACTAACCTATTAAAGCTCTGAAATCAGTTTTGCACCTTTGTAATAAACTGATATTGCATTGCACACACAACATGCAACATCTCCTGCAAAATGAAGCACTGCATTCAAAATATCACAAACACAATTCAAAAGCAAAAATGTGTCTTGCAAACACATTTGCCATAACATTATAGTTTTGGATATACACACACACAGTTATTCATGAGCTCTTGTGTACATTTATGCACAAGATTGAAAGCAATTTTCAGAGAGATGTTAAAAAATTCACAGTTAACTTGAAAGCAAGATCGAAACTTTTTTTTTACTGTAAACAGTTGTGTTTGTGAATACAGTACTACACAATATGAAAGAAAATAAACTCATCAAGCTTGTGTAGTTGTGTAGATGTGTGTTTGTAGCTCTAAAGCATGATTGCTCGGTGTGAAGCACATGTGCGGAGTTACTGATGAATTACTGTGTCGTTCTGATTGCTTGTGTTTGAAAAAGAAAATCACGATACTAGATTTTTGTGTGTTGTGTTTTGAAAAAAGTGCATAAAGTCAAAGGCCAAGATTTAGTGTCTAGTGTGTGCTTCTGCTGTTTGAGTGTCAGCTTTCAGAAATTGTGTGACAAGTAAAGATAAAAAAAAAAAAAACTGTAATTATAATGTTGCTACTGTATTTTCCATAGCAACCGGTTTTCTACCGTAAATTCTCCAGAGTTAGTTTTCCAGCGCTGGTTCACACACACACTGAAGGTGGCGCTGTGCTTCACATGTAGAGTCCGGCGGCGGGGTACAGCATGAAGGGGGCGATGCTGTGCTGCGCTGGGCTCTCCAGCATGTGTTTGCGGTAATAACGGCGCAGCGCCGGGCTGCTGGGGTGCTGCTGTCTGACGTGGAGAAAGTATTCGTCCGGCCGGTTGGAGGTGAAGCCGCAGTCCTCGCACACGAAGATCTTGGAGCGCCGCTGGCGGTATGCGTACTGCTGCCGGACGCCGTGGATCTTCCGCAGGTGAGACTCCAGAGAGCAGCGCTGCGTGAAGGCTTTCTCACACAGATCACAGCGGTACGGACGGATACCTGCGCACAGAGAGAGAGAGAGAGAGACTGCAGCTGCTCAAAACCGGCTTACTGTTCATGCAGTCTTTCTTTTATATCACAAATCATTAGGAGATTAAGATCATGTTCCATGAAGATATTTAGTTCATTTCCTACCATAAATATATCAAAACTTAAGTTCTAATTATTAATATGCATTGCTAAGAACTTCATTTGAACAACTTTAAAGATGATTTTCTCAATATTTAGATTTTTTTGCACCCTCAGATTCCAGATTATCATATAGTTGTATCTCAGCCAAATATTGTCCGATCATAACAAAATATACATCAATGGAAATATATGATTTATTTGTTGATGCATGTACATCAGTGTCATTCATCTATCATTTCCTCTGATTTTAGAGATTACTCGTGGTTAAGGTTAGGTTTAGATGTAGGGATATGGTCAAGACTCGAACACACATCTAACGCTAATGTTTTGTAATAAATATTTCCCTCATAAGACTAAAATAGATTCTGAACTGGTCTGAAAAAATAGATTTTTCAGAAAACTTATATTGATCCAATTTGATAATTTTTGATTCATATTTATGTTTTTTTTTTGTTTTTTTTTGTTTTTTGTATTTACCATGGTTTCTTTAACACTTTCCCTGCCAGCGTTTTTGTTGATTTTCACTAAAATGTAATTGCTCCCAGAATATTTTGCTGTATGAATATCTGAACATGCAAGGCATCAAAATAAAGATCAGACCCTTTACTTTTAAACAAAACAATCTGTTTTATTCTAGCTTCAAGTATTGTTGTTTAATCAACACTTGATTGTAGGTAGGTTTCCTAAAAAGCAACATTTTGAGCAAAAACCAGAGAAAATTGCTTTTTTATCAAATACTACATCTGGATCATATTCAGTAATATTATTAAAGCAAATATGCAGTAGATTATCAGTATCCCAAAGCTTGCACAGTCCTGTACCACTTTCTGGATCCACATTTCACCCGGTAACATTAGGCAGTTTTCATTTATATGCGGTTAGTGTTGATGATTGCATCATTTTAAGTCTTGTACCACTCAGATGAACACTCAATTTCTTAAAAAATTAAAATAATAATAATAAGAATTTATTCAGGTCAAAATGACCCAAGGGAAGGATGGAGGTTAAAGCCACAGTACGCAATTTCTGAGAAGTGCCGATGAAAGTGGATCAGGGAGCACCAAAACACACTTGTGGCCAATCAGCAGCAAGGGGCGTGTCCATTAATGAAGGGGCGGTGCCTGTGTTGCATAGCCTGTTGGTGAATTTAGGGGCGGAGCTATCAAGATAGGGGTGTTTGTTTTTGGTGATTCCCAGAAATCACTGCACCTTTAACTGATTAACCTGTTTAATACTGGAGCTGCTTTGAAACGATCAAAAATATTACTATCAAAATAATGATAACGTGCCTCAATTAAATAAAACAAACTTCATTTATTTCAGTTTCAAACTGGAATAAAAATGAATGAAAACTATAACTAAAATAACTAATAAAAGCACACAACAAAATAACAGAAATTAACTCAATTTAAAATTAAAACAACATCTAAAAATAAAAATAATTCAAAATATTAATAAAATAAATAGTATCTCAAACATATGACAATAACCCTGCTGGGCATCAAAATGCACTATTTTTTAATTAGTTTGAAGTGAGTAATTTTTTTTAAATGTAAGAAATTAATACATTTATTAAGAACGCATTAAATTGATCAAAAGTGACAGAAAATACATTTCTAATGTTCCAGAACATTTCTATTTCAAATAAATGCTGTTCTTCTGAACTTTCTATTCATCTGTGAATCCTGAAAAATAACATCTATAACGGTTTCCACAAATAATAATTATCAAAATGCTAATAATCAGAAATGTTTCTTGAGCAGCAAATCAGCATATTATTATGATTTCTGAAGATCATGTGACACTGAAGACTGCAGTAATGATGCTGAAAATACAGATTTGATCACAGGAATAAGTGACAGTTTAACAGATATTCATATAGAGAATAGATATTTTACATTATAATAATATTTCAAAATATTACAGCTTTTACTAAACATTTTTCCAAATTAAATTAATGAGCATCGGTACAAGATATTTATATACTTCAGAGAGGTACTATTATAGTTTCTAATATTTTGAATTAGATTTAAATCTATCGTCCGGTTTAATTTTGATTTCAATTCATATTTTAGTAATTTAGTTTTGTGGTTTTGTCAGTTTATACATGTGTTTATATAGTTTTAGTTCTTTCAGGACATCAAGTTAAACTGAATGATAAATGTTGCCTTGTCAACTAGCTAAAATAAGTGTTTTATATATATATATATTAGGGGTGGGCATAGATTAATTTTTTTAATCTAGATTAATCTAGATTAAAATGGCTCATTTGAATTCTGCCGAAGGCATTCAGAATATGTGTGCTACCCAAATAATGGCTAAAAGTAAGTCTTTGAGAACGGGTTTCTCAAGCCAGGTGCGCATTAGACCAGGGGCGCATCTCCTGTTTCCAAAATGCATCACAAACTGCTTGAGAAAGCTGTTCTACTATGATAATTGGCGATGAAAATAAACTATGTTCAATAAGATGTACTTGTGTTTACTAACTGTTTATTCAGTTAAACATGAATTTTGAACTGTAGGCCTACATAAGAGGTCGTGATGAACTGTTTACATGGCGCATTAGACCAGGGGCTCATCTCCTGTTTCCAAAATGCATCACAAACTTTAATCTCTTCCCGTCCCAATCCCACAAAAAAACTGGAGGAAAATCCCGTTCCACTCCCGGAAGAATGACTCCCATTCCCTCCCACTCCCGTGTTGTTGTTTTTTTTAATTTTTTTTGATAACTGTCAATTACAGTAAAAATATAGTACAGATCACAGCGTGCCCACCTTATTAGTTGAATAAAAACCCAAAATGTCGTTTTTTGTTATTATATTGAACTGAAAGCCATCTTATTATGCACAGTGTTGCACAGATTAAATTTCATGTAAATCATCCATGCTAACACACACGACTTCTATTTAATTTTTTTTAGACATTTCACTCTATAGATATATTTTTCTATGTACTGTATTTTTAGATATATTCGAGTTTCGAAGTTTCTCGCTCAAGTTCACATGAGACCTAAAGCATCCTGTTTGCTTAAAAGCGCAACGTTTCGTTGTTATTCTGAGTGCACACAAATAAACGTAGAGTCTTTACAGATTCGAAAGATGTATTAGGCTACTTTTATCTGTATGACCAAAAATGACGGAGATTTTAAGAGCAAGTGAGCGCACCGGAGCCTGTCCTGCGCAAACGCGCTTCCACACAAACACTTCAATAGCGCACATTTCTCTAGGTTAACATCATATTGAGCGGCCATGTAAAGTTGCTACTACATACATCTTTCAGATGAAAAGCCATATTTGAGGTTGATGAATGATAGATGAGCGTTTGGATGTCCTGCCCGATTGTATTACCACATAGACCAGCCGTTAACAATCTGTCCATCACGGACTGCGAGCCTCTAGTTCGAAGACTCGTTCTCGCCCCCTACAGTGCAATTCGGCTAGGTATACATCCGCGCTAAAATATCAGGGTGAAAGTCATCATAGCTTGCGTAGTATAGACCCAGCTCCCAACCCAACTTTGAGAATAGATTAACGGCGATATTTTTTTTATCGCCGATAAGAGTCTCACGTTAACGCAGCACGTTAACGCCGATAACGGCCCACCACTAATATATATATATTTTTTCAGATAATGTTTATTTTATTTGAGCTACGTTTTTTTTCAACTACTCACACATTTTCAAAACTTTGCCTCTTTTTTCAAAACTTCACACAAATCAACAATTGCACACACAACATGCAAAATGCATCACATCTCTAAATATCTCAAAAGCAAATATGTGCAAACACCTTTGCCATAATATTAATTCCTGTTAGATGTGTGTTACTGAGAGAACTGTGTGTTGTGTTTTGTCAAAGGCAGATAATTAGAGTCTGGTTTTGCAGATTTGGTGTGTTTCTGCTGTTTGAGTGTCAGCTTTCAGAAACTGTGTGACAAGGAAAGATTGTGTGTGTGTGTGTGTGTGTGTGTGTGACGCGCTCTGATACCTTGAACTGAACCAATTGACTCGCGAAACGCGCTCTGAAGCCCCGAACTGAACCAATTGACTCAATGTTATGAAACGCGCTGTTTGGCAGATGTGAGGTGTTTTGTGTGTAAAGTGATGAAGGAGTGTGTTTCTCTGCAGTCGGTGGCTGATCGTGAAGTTTTCCTTCCAAACGACGAGATCTGACTGTATGACTTACAGAGTGGACTGTGGTGAGAGAGAGTGTGTGTGTGTGTGTGTGTGTGTGTGTGTGTGTGTGTGTGTGTGTGTGTGTGTGTGTGTGTGTGCGTGTGTGTGTGTGAGAGAGAGAGAGAGAGAGTGTGTGTGTGTGTGTGTGTGTGTGTGAGTGATGAGATCTCACCGGTGTGTGTGTGTGTGAGTGATGAGATCTCACCGGTGTGTGTGTGTGTGTGTGTGTGTGTGTGTGTGTGAGTGATGAGATCTCACCGGTGTGTGTGTGTGTGTGTGTGTGTGTGTGTGTGTGTGTGTGTGTGTGTGTGTGTGTGTGTGTGTGAGTGATGAGATCTCACCGGTGTGTGTGTGTGTGTGTGTGTGCGTGTGTGTGTGAGTGATAAGATCTCACCGTGTGTGTGTGTGTGTGTGTGTGTGTGTGTGTGTGTGTGTGTGTGTGTGTGTGTGTGTGTGTGTGTGTGTGTGATGAGATCTGACCGGTGTGTGTGTGTGTGTGTGTGTGTGTGTGTGTGTGTGTGTGTGTGTGAGTGATGAGATCTCACCGGTGTGTGTGTGTGTGTGTGTGTGTGAGTGATGAGATCTCACCGGTGTGTGTGTGTGTGTGTGTGTGTGTGTGTGTGTGTGTGTGTGTGTGTGTGTGTGTGTGTGCGTGCGTGCGTGCGTGCGTGCGTGCGTGCGTGCGTGCGTGCGTGTGTGTGATGAGATCTGACCGGTGTGTGTGTGTGTGAGTGATGAGATCTCACCGGTGTGTGTTCTCATGTGTCTCTTCAGGTCGAAGGTGTCGTTGAAGCCCTTCCCGCAGAACCTGCAGGGGTGTCTCTTGAGCATACTGTGGCACTTGAGGTGACGCGTCAGCATGCGCTGCAGGGGAAACACTTTATGACACATGGAGCACAGGAACTCCGACGAGCCGCCGGATTCACGCGCCTGGAAGCAGAGCGAGAGACACATGAGCTTCCTGAAGATGCAGATCCAAACCCTGAGGATCTACAGCGCATCTTCACCTTGTTCACCGGCACCGAGGCTAGTGCAGGAGGAGGACGAGAACTGTGTGCCAGCTGAACTCTCTCCATCCCATAATCCTCCCTGTGACGCTCCAGAGCAGGTGTGTGTTTGTGTACGGCATGAGCGGGCTCAGACACTGACTCCAGACCAGCGCTGGGAGTCTGAACAGACACTGAAACACACACATTACACGGTTACAGACCGTCGTTTGTTTTCCTGAAATAAAAAATACATATATACTGTATATTTAGCCCATATGTATATATCATTTATTTTTCTTTATTTTAATAATAAATTAAAATAATGGAAAAATAACAACCATGTACAAAGTGAAAATAATAATAATAATAATTTGTTTTGTTCTTTATTTTATTATATTTATTTTGTATTTATAATAGTCATTTTTGTTTTATAATAATGTAAATAATCATAATTATTATTTTCATTCTTTATTTTATAATAATACAAATAAAATAATCAATAAATTACAAAATAAAACCTTCAGAACCCAAAAATAAGCAAGTGTAGTATTTTTTTGTGTTTCATAATAATAAATAATAATGTAAATAATAATTATTATTTTCACAGTTTATTTTATAATAAAAACTAAACAATCTAAAAATAACAATATACTAAATAAAACATCCATAACCCAAAAATAAACCAGTATAGTATTTTTTTGTTTTATAATAATAAATAATAATAATTATTATTATTTTCATTGTTTATTTTATAGTAATAAAAAAATAATAATAATAAATAACAACCCTATACAAAATAAAAACTTCAGAAACCAAAAATATTCAGTATAGTATTTAATTTTATAATAATTAATAATAATTTGTATTATTTTACTTTGTTGTATAATAATAAAACAAGTACAAAATAAACCCTCCAAAACCAGTACAACAAAAGATGATAATAATCTAATCTGAGTGTAACTCCTGAGGATTTTGGACTGAATTAAGAAATTAATCTCTTTTATTTCTATTATATATTTCAACAAAACAGACAAAAAACTCTTTGCCTTTATAATGTTCCTTTATTTCTACGATGTTTAAATAAATGAATGTAAACTTCTGTGAACAGTTCTTGATGGAAAGTCTTTGTTCTAACTCTATGTGTGAGAATAGAGTCTCATAATCAACATTCATATGTGAATAAACATAAATACATAACAAATACAGCAGTTTTCAGACATTTCCGTTCATGTTTAAAAATGTCGTTCATGCCCTTGTGTCATTCAAACACTTTCCTTCTTCTGTGAAACACAATCGAAGAATAGAGTTGAAAACGCAGATTTATGGATTTTAATCCATTCTTATTGTGATTCTCTAAATATTAGTTTTTAAAATCAACCATTTCCAGTTGATGTGTGAACAAATCTGAACATCCGAAGGTGTTGAAAGAACTTAACGAAATAAATCATGAATCATATATTCAGTCAATCAGAAAGATAATATCAATAATATCAATAATAAATCACATTTAACTCAGGAAGGACATTCTGTGTTTACAAACTCCATATAGTCAGCTGAAAAAATAACTCATTATGATCAATATATGCACTATATTACATATTCATGATATTTTACTGAACTTTGATATTTAAGTCTGAATAAATCCATCATGACAAGTTATGATATCCACTGTATATGTATTTATATTCCTGCAACACACTAAAGTAGACACTACAATATTTAGCATTGTTTATTTCATCATTAAAACTGAATAATGTATATAGATGAATATTATTGAGTAATGTAATGATCAATAAATCATTAGAATAAAACGGAAAACACAATGTTTATTTTATGATTAAAATAGAAGGTTATGCTTTATTTTCAGGTCATTGTTACAGTGTTAATTACACTTAATTACTGAGTTCTATTAACTAACTACATGTACTTCTACGGTTAGGGTTACTTCATGTAATTATGCATAATTAAAATAGAACGTGTTACAAGGACACCTTAAAATAAAGAATAGTTATTTTATTTTAATTATAAAATAGTTATATAATTTATTAATTTAATTAAATTTTTGTAGTGTTTGCAATTGATTTATTTTAACTACATTTAAATAAACAAATTTAGTTGACTAACTTTCATCATTTTTATATTTAAACATAGCTAAAATAAATATTTTGCAACCACTTACCTTCAAAAACTGAGTATAATTTTTATCAAAAAAACAGTTTTTATTGTATAATACGTTTTATGTGCATTTTCTGGGTTTGTTTACAGATGACGTTCATCGAGTGCTGTACCGACTGACCGGTACACAGACGGTCCTCGCTGCAGCGGATGGCCTTTATGTCCAAATGAATCGAATTGAATTGAATCGCAAGTTTGTGGATCAGAATCTCCGTCTCTACGCCTGCGACCGAACCACACTGGACTCCTCTGGCTTCAGACGCAGAAGGGTTCTCTTCGTTTGTGTTGCGCAGGAGAAGTGCGCTCAGGTTTGGAGACGGGCGGAGGGTTTTTTGGGTAGCGTACCTGTGTTGGGACTGAAGCAGGGCTCCGGGTCCGGCTCCGGCTCCGGCTCCTTCCACTGCCATCCGGCTCCGGCCGCCTGCTTTCTCTTGACCAGGAACGAGCGAGGCATCTCCAGACTGCTTTACGGCGTGCTGTCTAGAGAGTCAATCTGAGAGCGGATGATTTCCATATCTCTGGAGAGAGGAGGACACACCTGTGCTTTAACTGCTGCTCCGCTGGTTTGCATGCCAGGTAGAGAGAATCTGGTCTCCTCATTTAACTGGACCTGCCATGCAAATGGTCCTCCGGCGGCGCGGGGCTGAAGGGCACAGCAAGCTCAGCCACACTGCTAGGAAAATCCTGCTTTTATTTCACGTTCCAGTTGATTGTCTGTCGGGTTTATGTCACCTAAACTGGGACAAAAGCAATTCAAATCTCCTGCTTTACTGTTGACTATCGGTTAACCTCCCGGTCGAGGAGCTTGAATGGCTTTCTCTAGTCCTAACAGGTGTGCTTTTCTTCTTCACACGACAAAAGCATCGCCATCAGTTATTTGTCAGTCTAACGGCGTCTGTGACAAAAACACTGTAAATAAGCTGCTGGATAGAGACATATAAATATATCTAAAACAAGATTTCTCATTTTCATTTACTTTAAGCTGATGCACTGAAATGAGATAAAAACTGTGTAAAATAAACCTAAAGCTGAGAGTAACAAAGTATATTCAAATTAATTATAATAAAAGGACAAAAACACACAACACAATAATTTAAATAAAATAAGTGACGTTAAAAAGAGAAACTGATTTTAAAAGAAAAACTAATTGAAAATATTAATAAAATCTGTATTCGTATCTCAATGATATTCATTGAAATGAATGTTAACTCTGAAATCGAAATTAAAATATTTAAAAATTAAGCTATTTACCATGGCAACAGCTCTTATTTTCATCTACTTTAAATTTATGTAATATTAAAACTGAAATAATAATTAATAAAAACTGTATAGGCATTAAAAAACAAACCGAAATTAATTTACGTTCAAACACTAAAATTGCACTGAACTGGAAAATACAACTAAAGCTGAAATAAATAAAAGTATATAAAAATAACGAGGATAAAAATATGCAAATTAAAAAGTTAATTGAATTGAATGTTAACTATGAAATAAAAATGAAAATCTAAAACCATTTAAACATTTTATTTAAGCTATTTATTTTCATACTTTAAATTGATGTAAAATTAAATAAAATGAATAAAAACTATAGACATTTAAAACCCAGCTGAAATGAGTTTAAGCTGAATGACTAAAATAATGCATAGAAATATGTCAAAATTAAAACTGGTGTCAAAATTAATCGGATAGTAATATTAAAAACAACAATCGTTTATTCAAACTCATTTACACTGAATAAATAAACTGAAATAAAAATATATAGACATCATTAAAAGCTCGCTGAAATGGGTTCAAGTTGAAGCACTATAATAACTGGAAACAAATGCAATCAAAATATGAAATTAAAAAATTAATACAATTGTTATATTAAAAATAATAAAAATGAAAAAACACAACAAAATTAATACACATTTAATATTATCATCAAAAACAGAAAATATAAAAAGTAAAATATGAATAAAAACAGAGATACGTTGCATTGCGCTGGATTCTGAACAGCAGATAAAGCCTATATAATAAGAGAAAGTGTTATATAATAATGATGACTTGACTGACGTGGTTTAAGCAGAAGTTCAGCAGATTTACTAGCACTGATGTAATGCACTACGAGCAGCTCTTCTGTGTTCATGTTGAAGGATACACAGTACACTAGATACCGTCATGCACACACTCGCTGTAACTGTATGCAAATGTGTTGAGGGCGAGAGAGCAGGAGCGCGTCTGCGCCGAGCTTTCGAGAGCCGAACCGTACACACACATCAAACAGTCCAGTGCACACTCATTTGCATGTTTCTGTGAGCGCTGGCCTGCTCAGACACGAAGACGCTTGGGCACAGCGTTTGACTGGGAAATGTCTCTGTTTGTAATGTGAACCACACCCGCTGGACACAAACACAGCCAAGAGTCCTGCAGCGCGAGCCTCTTAATGTGTCCAGTGCTTCGGCAATCTCACGACTTCTTACCATGCAAGTCAAGCACTTCAATCTGAATCCGCTTTTGAGGAATATTTGTGTCAATTGGGTCACTTTATGACTTTGAAATGATATTTTGCATCACTCTGATTGCTTTAAATCACCCTCAGGCATTATTTGGACAGGGTTAATAGTACACGGTTAAATGAATCAAACATCAGGCCTACTTTAGATTTTCTTAATAAAACCCATCTTGCTTTTGCATACATGTCAAGCGTTTATAATATCTGACCCTGGAGCACATAAGCAGCACAGGTATATTTGGAGCAATAGACAACAATACATTGTATGAGTCAAAATTATCTATTTTTTCCTTTATGCCAAAAATCATTAGGATATTAAGATCATGTTCCATGAAGATATTTAGTAAATTTCCGACCGTAAACATATCAAAACTTAATATTTGATTAGTAATATGCATTGCTAAGAACTTCATTTGAACAACTTTAAAGATGATTTTCTCAATATTTAGATTTTTTTGCAGATTTTCAAATATTGTCCGATCATAACAAACCATACATCAATGGAAAGATTATTTAGTCAGCTTTCAGATTATGTATTATGTAAATTGCCCCTAGTGATTGTTTTAGTGGTCCAGGGTCACATGAGGTTTCCTGCAATGTTGAAACTCATTTTCATGCTTAAAGGGATAGTTCACATAAAATGAAAACCATGTCATTGTTTACTCATCCCCTTGTTGTCCCAAACAAGATCGTTTGAAGAATGTTGGGAACCAAACAGCTGTTGGTAGCCATTGATTTCCATGTATGGAAAGGAAGTGAATGGCTACCGTGGACTGTTTGGCTACACACATTATTCAAAATATCTTCCTTTGTGTTCGACTGAAGAAACAACCCCATAAAGGTTTGGAATCATTTGAGAGTGGGTGACAGGTGTTTTATTTTGGGGTGCACTGTCCCTTTAAGAACGCTTTTGTAAATGGAAAGTCACACTCATAAAAAATTAAGCATGGACACTGCTTATTAAAGAAAACCTTCTTTACATTTATTCCAGTGTTTTATAACATCTCGCTGACTACAGTTCAGTCTGTTCGCAGATCAGTGCTGTGACGTCACCGTATGCAAATCAGGCGGCCCGATGAACACGCCCACAGCTGTTCGCGTGTGTCCTCTATCTGTTCTTCACTATAGACATAAATCAGTTCACTTTCTATTCTTTATTTTCACTGGTTTGTGTTTGGATTGTGTGAATGTGTTCTGTCAGAATCATTTCAATGTGAAAACGTGAAACACCTGTGCAAATGACTAATAAACAAATTGACTTGTCTTGACTAATTGCTTTAGTTTAAGCATGATAAAGAAAATTGAAAAACTGCATTTAATTAATGTTTATTTCAAGTGTCTAGAAGTCTAGAAGTACTTTGTTTAGATTGTGTGACTGCTGTAGATAACAGAAATAGAAAGCTATTTTCTGTGAATGTGCGAGACTTCCGGTTCATTAGCCTCTATCGGTAAATAACTAATAACTAAAGGAAAACAAAGTACAGTAAACTGCTAAACTATTTGCTCTACAAACCAGTGTGTTTGTGATTATGATAATACATTCAAATAATATTTAAAAAATACCTGTTTGCACCATCGAGCAGCATAATGGACTGTTTTTGTATGGCTAAAAAATAACTGGAAGCAATGAACACCGGAAGTGTCGCACATTCAAAGCGACGCGCAATTCTTGCATTAATAATGAGGACACTGTGATTGGAGAGAGTTGACATTTGTTTATTAATATTTTATAAATATATTGCATTACAGAAATGTGACCTTGGACCACAAAACCAGTCATAAGGGTCAAATTTTCGAAACTGATATTTATACAACACCTGAATAAATAATAATTCCATTGATGTATGTTTGTTATGATAGGACAATATTTGGCTGAGATACAACTATTAGAAAATCTGGAATCTGAGGGTGTAAAAAAATCTATATATTGAGAAAATCATCTTTAAAGTTGTCCAAATGAAGTTGTTTGCAATGCATATTACTAATCAAAACTTAAGTTTTGATATATTTGATGTAGTACATTTACAAGATATCTTCATGGAACATGATCTTAATATCCTAATGATTTTTGGCATAAAAGAAAAATGTATAATTTTGACCCATACAATATATTGTTGGGTATTGCTACAAATATACCTGTGCTGCTTATGACTGCTTTTGTGCTCCAGGGTCACAAATGTTGGACATCAACACGTGTTTTTCCAGTTTAGTTGATCTGTTCACTAGTGACATTTGCACAAAACATCCACAAGAGTTCAGCAAAGAGCTCGAGTCAAACATCATCATCATCCGGTTCTTTGGAGACATTTCAGTTCACAAAATTAATAAATGCACCAGATATGCTGATCATTCTTATCATCCATGCATTATAAACTCATAGCCTACTTGATAACAGGTTTGCTCAAAGTTATGATGAAACGTTCCTCTGTAACGTTATTAATTGAATGTTCTTTCAAAGTTATCTGGTGATAACTCATGTGTCCTCAAAATATTAGCACAATAACGGTTATCTGTTGTAGGTTTCAAACGGTTTCAAGCAGGCTCGGGTAACCCCACTGCTCAAAAAAAAAAAAAAAAAAACATTAAACACTTCTCTTTTAGAAAACTACAGACCTGTCTCTCTCCTTCCATTCATTGCCAAAACACTCGAATGAGTTGTCTTCAACCAGGTCTCATTGTTTCTTTCACAGAACAACAAACTGGATGCTAAACAGTCAGGTTTCAGGAGTGGCCATTCAACTGAGACTGCGCTACTATCGGTCACTGAAGCCCTGCGAATTGCAAAAGCCAATTCCAAATCATCAGTCCTCATTCTGCTGGATCTCTCTGCCGCTTTTGACACTGTCAATCATCAGATCCTCCTGTCCACCCTCTCATCACTGGATATCACTGGGATTCCACTTCGCTGGTTTGAATCCTATCTCACTGGTCGGTCTTTCAGGGTGGCCTGGGGAGGGGAGGTATCCAAAGCACATAAATTGGTCACTGGGGTTCCCCAGGGCTCGGTTCTTGGACCCCTCCTCTTCTCCACATACACTACATCACTGGCTCCCATCATACAGGCACATGGCTTCTCCTACCATTTCTATGCTGATGACACACAGCTCTATCTCTCATTTCGACCAGATGATCCAACGGTAGCTGCACGGATCTCAGGCTGCCTGGCAGACATCTCGGCATGGATGAAAGAACATCACCTACAGCTCAACCTGGCAAAGACTGAGCTTCTTGTCTTCCCTGCCACTCCAACTCTACAGCATGACTTCACGATTCAGTTAGGTTCATCAACAATTACCCCATCAGCTTCGGTCAGAAATCTTGGTGTAATCTTCGATGACCAGCTGACCTTCAAAGAGCATATTGCAAAGACTGCTCGATCTTGCAGGTTTGCACTACACAACATCAGCAAGATCAGGCCCTTTCTGACAGAGCATGCTGCACAACTTCTTGTCCAGGCCCTTGTCATTTCTAGACTGGACTACTGCAATGCTCTTCTAGCTGGACTTCCATCAAACCTCTACAAATGATTCAGAATGCAGCGGCACGACTGGTCTTCAACGAGCCCAAGAGAGCCCACGTTACACCTCTCTTTGTCTCCTTGCACTGGCTACCAGTTGCAGCTCGCATCCCGTTCAAGACACTGATGCTTGCATATAAAACAACCACAGGCTCAGCACCCTCCTACATCCACTCACTATTACGAATCTACATCCCCCCCCAGAAGTCTGAGATCTGCTAGTGAGCGACGCCTCGTGGTACCATCACAGAGAGGCTCAAAGTCACTCTCCAGAACATTCTCTTTCACCGTTCCTGGCCGGTGGAATGATCCCCCCCCATCCGGAATGCTGGATCCCTGTCAATTTCAAGCAACAACTGAAAACTCATCTCTTTCAACACTACTTGACTACTTAAAAAAAAAAAAAAAAAAAAAAAAAAAAAGAATATTTCACTTTTTTTTCAAAATCTTCATCTTTCTCTTTATCTTTCTCTCCTTCCCTTGCTAGCTTGTACTTATTTGAACAATGCCTAAGACTTGGTGTTAGGGGCACTTCCTCTGTTTGTTCGCCTCTTCAAGATTAATCGCTTTATGTACTCCCCAATTGTAAGTCGCTTTGGATAAAAGCGTCTGCTAAATGACTAAATGTGTGTGTGTGTGTGTGTGTGTGTGTGTGTGTGTATGTGTGTGTGTGTGTGTGTGTGTGTGTGTATGTGTGTGTGTGTGTGTGTGTGTGTGTGTGTGTGTGTGGGCATGTTTATGTGGTTTATGAGGACACAAATTTGTATAATGACATGGGTATGACATAGGTATTACAAGGAGAAGGTGATTTATGAGGACATTTTCAGTGTCCCCATAATTTAAAACGCTTATAAATCATACAGAGTGAGTTTTTTTGAGGGAAAATAGAAATGCACCGTCTCCTGTGAGGGCTAAGTTTAGGTGTAGGGTAGGTGTAGGGCAATAGCACATACAGCTTGTACAGTATAAAAACCATTACGCCTATGGAGAGTCCCCGTAAACCATAAAAACCAACATGTGTGTGTGTGTGTGTGTGTGTGTGTGTGTGTGAGAGAGAGTGTGTGTGTATGTGCGTGCGTGTGTATGTGCGTGCGTGTGTATGTGTGTGTGTGAGAGTGAGAGAGAGAGTGAGAGTGTGTGTCTGTGTGTGTGTGTGTGTGTGTGTGTGTGTGTGTCTGTTCAACATCCAGAACGTGCAGAAGTTGAGCAGCAGGATTGAACCTCTGGAGATCTCACTCTTGTCAGTCAGTTCAGTCCTCGGTTGTTCTTGTGTTCTCCTCTCAGATGTGTGTGTGTGTGTGTGTGTGTGTGTGTGTGTGTGTTTGATAGTGTTTCCCTCTGTTGTCAAACCAGGAAATGTTTTAATGTTGAGCGGATGTTAAGTGTCTCGCTCTGGATCTTCATCAGCAGCGCGAGCGCGGGTGAGATCGAGCTCCATCAGTAATGGGGTGAGTCAAAACTACGACATATTTCACTCAAACTCTGTCTCATAAACTCCGTGTGAATTTTATTAAAACTTCAGACTGTAATACACCTGGTGACTGTGTTCATAAGAGCTGTCATTGAGTCGATTCAGCACCTGCGCTGTATTTATGAACTACAGAAGAAACTTCAGGCGTTTATTTGATGTTTCTAATTCTAACTCTAAATTTCAGCGCAGGTGTTTAGTGTTTTGTAACTCAAGAGACCGATGATCTGTTCAGATAAGCCTCGTTCAGCTCAGGTCAGAAGTTCGTTCAGTTCCTCATCATTATAATCGCGAGGAGTTTGTTCAGTTCCATCATTAACGAAACATGTGACTCTTAAAACGTGTAGGCTACTGATGGGGCAGAAATATAATTAGCCTAGGTATTTTAGTGATCTCGTGTGGATTCACTGTCTAATTCACCAATCTGTGAGTGAGTTCATCTGAAGGATCATGAATCATTTCATTTCTGACTCAGTTTGACTTTCATCTGCTTCCTCCTTCAATCTCCATCATTGAGGAAGTGAAGCAGCAAACTCATACTTGAGTAAACTAGTTAACTTCCTGCTAGTTTACCATCTGATTGTGTGAAAGATGACTCTGAATATACACACATGCACACCCACACACGCGCGCACGCACACACGCGCGCATGCACACACACGCACACACACGCACGCACACAAACACACAACACCACGCATGCACGCACGCACGCGCAAACACACACACACACACGCACTCACGCACACACACGCACGCGCTCACGCATACACACATGCACACATACACACACACACACACACACACACACACACACACACAACACCACGCATGCACGCACGCGCAAACACACACACACACACACACACACACACACACACACACACACACACACACAATTCTCACATTTTTCACTTAGGTAACTATGCCTGGTTGGGCAGTGTACCAGGGTAATATCAAAGGAAGGAAGTATCTTGGATTACTTTGCAAATGCACGAGTATGTAATCGCTCAGTAACATGATAAATGTCAAAGTGCCTTGATATTACCATCTGATCTGATCACAGTACATTTGCACCATATACTGTACCATATTTTAGGATGTAAATGTACCCAGAAGTGAGTTAAACCTGATGTCCTCAGTTGTAAAATGCCAGAAGTTTTCCGTTAGGCTTAGAGGCAGATTCTATTAATAACTAGTTGTATAAAAAAGCCAATAGAAGTGACTGTGTTCAGTCAGTGTTTGTTTCCTGAGATGTTCATCCGTGAGTAGTTTGAGGTGAATCTGTCTGTAGATGAGTGCGAGGTTTACAGTCAGTCATCAGACGCTTCCCTTCACCGTCTCTAGCACAAATACACTGCTGAGCTCACACACCATTCATGTCGTTTGCATAAACTTTAATAAATAATCCCAGGCAGAGTTAAGGATTCATGAATCCAAGAGAAACTCAATGAAGGACCGATTAATCAGCAAGTCTAGAGTATTTACCCAACTAACAGAGAACCTTCCCACAACTTTCTCCAACGCTTTTAAACGTTCTCATAATGTGGAGAGAAATCATCCTGCGCTCAGCACTCTCAGAGTGTCCTTTCCATGGTATTAATATTTGCACTTGATGAACGTTTTAAG
>CM049866.1:1200000-1202500 GCA_027474115.1 Schizopygopsis malacanthus
CTAGTATGTTTTAGTTATTTTTTAACCTAATCAAAATAACCCAACTGCAGTTTGATTGAGGTTAATTGGAATACACAATGAAAAAACATGATTTTTGAAATGGTTAAAAACAGAGTTATCTATTTTTGCAAATGTACTCTTCAATTATTCTAAACCTTCAGCTGATGTCATCAGTCCCTCTTATCCACCATCCAATCAGTGGATGAATAAAATCAAGTCCCGCCCACATATATTTCTCATGAAACATCCTGTTTTGCTGTGAAATGTGTCACATTAGAGCTGTGAAACTGTGTGTCTCAGGCAGGAGCAGCAGGAGAGAGAACGACAGGAGAGAGAGAGACAGGCGTCTGCCGCTCCGGCTCCTGGCCCTCCTCCCGCTCCTGGCCCCGCCTCTGCACCTCCTCCTCCCCCCGGACCTCCACCCCCTCCAGGACCACCGCCTCCCCCAGCACCACCACCTCCTTCAGGAGGAGGCCCGCCGGCCCCTCCGCCCCCACCCTCAGGAGGAGGAGGAGGAGGAGGAGGAGGAGGAGGTGGTGATGGAGGTCTGGCCGCAGCGCTCGCTGGAGCTAAACTACGCAAAGTGGCCAAGGTCAGTCACATGATCATCTGATGATTAATGAGATGCATGTATGTTTGAGCTTTCCTGTGTTGTAGTGCTTGATTGACAGGTGAGTAGGCGGTCCTTCACTGTTGTCCATGATGCATCACAGCTACAGATCTGATCATGTGACCAGCTGTTCAACCTGGGGTCTCAGGATGACTTGAAATGAGGCAAAACAAGCATTAAAATAAGCTAAAACCACTCAAAATCAAGATGTTTCTTACTTTAGTACAGCAGTTTTTGTCTTGGAAAACCTGGATATATGTGACCCAGGTCCAAAAAAACTGGCATAAAGGTCATTTTTTTAAATTGAGAATTATACATAATCTGACAGCTGAATACATTTCCATTTATGTATGGTTTGTTATGATAGGACAATATTTGGCCAAGATACAATTATTTGAAAATCTGGAATCTGAGGGTGCAAAAAAAATCTAAATATTGAGAAAATCGCCTTTGAAGTTTTCCAAATGAATTTCTTTGCAATGTATATTACTAATCAAAAATTAAGTTTTGATATATTTATACATTTACAGAGCCGTCATCTATTCACATTAGTGATCTTCATCTAGCAGCAGTCTGAATCAGATGTCAGTGTGAATGTCACGTGCGGCTTTACTGACAAGATGCACATTAAATATCGCATGCGACATATCGTGCAGCCCTAGTACACATTATGTTATCATTACTAACCTATTTAATATTCAGTACACATGTAAAACAAGAAGGGCATAGTCTTATGAAAAAAGAAAACACGCAAATATCGCGGTTGTTGCATTCCTCTGCGGTTATGCTCGTAAATAGCGCGGCATTGCGATATTTCGGTTATCGCGACAGCCCTACTGTCAGTCAAAAGGCAGCGGAAAAATGTGTCAGACTCATACTGTGTTTGAAGAAAATAATTATATATGTATGTTTGAATAAATCTGTCTTGAAGACATTTTTTTTAAACTACCTTATATGCAACTGTTGTATAAAGACATTTAAATGTTTTATTTGATTGTGAAAATCAAACTATCAGCATCGTTATCGGCAGACATCATTCTGAATAATCAGCTATCGGTATCAGCAGATATAATGTTGAATAATCGCTATCTGTATCAGCAGATATCAATCTGGATATTGACTGTTGTATCGGAAGATACTATTCTTGATAATCGGCTATTGGTAACAGTATCGGCAGATATCATTCTAGATAATGGGCTATCTGTATTGGTATTGGCAAAAATAATTCTGAATATTCAGCTGTCTGTATCGGCAGATATCATTCTGGATAATCTAATATCGGTAAGGATATAAGCAGATATCATTCTAGATAATCTAATATCGGTAAGGATATAAGCAGATATCATTCTGGATAATCGAATATCGGTAAGGATATAAGCAGATATCATTCTAGATAATCTAATATCGGTAAGGATATAAGCAGATATCATTCTGGATAATCGAATATCGGTAAGGATATAAGCAGATATCATTCTAGATAATCTAATATCGGTAAGGATATAAGCAGATATCATTCTGGATAATCGAATATCGGTAAGGATATAAGCAGATATCATTCTGGATAATCGAATATCGGTAAGGATATAAGCAGATATCATTCTGGATAATCGAATATCGGTAAGGATATAAGCAGATATCATTCTGGATAATCGAATATCGGTAAGGATATAAGCAGATATCATTCTGGATAATCGAATATCGGTAGGTCAATATCGGTAAGGATATAAGCAGATATTATTCTGGATAATCGAATATCGGTAAGGATATAAGCAGATATTATTCTGGATAATCGAATATCGGTAGCTATATAAGCAGATATCATTCTGGATAATCTAATATCGGTAAGGATATAAGCAGATATCATTCTGGATAATCTAATATCGGTAGCTA
>CM049866.1:1207500-1250000 GCA_027474115.1 Schizopygopsis malacanthus
AAAACACAAACAAGCAAACCCTGCCCGGATTTATTAAGTAACTCAAAAGTAACGTAACGCATTTCTTTCCATAAAAGTAACTAAGTAGCATAATCAGTTACTTTAGAAAGTACCTTTCCCCGACACTGAAACGCCTCTCTGTCTGAGCGCAGGACATCCTGGAGGAGATGCGCAAGGAGCTGCAGAAGGTGAAGGACGAGATCATCAGCGGTCAGTCGGGTTCCTTCGCTCTTCTTCACAGAGATACAGTGATGTGTTCCTGATCTGATTCGTGTGTGTCCTCCACAGCTCTGCTGGAGGAGCTGCAGAAGATCAATGTGGCGTAGCTGAACCACGAACACAAGACGCTTCTTTCTCACGCTTCAAGATGCAAGAAACTCACTCCAGCACCCGAGACACTCGCTTGTACCCTTATCGTCTTTCACTTCTCGTTTTCTCTGAATGTTAATGATGTCTGTTAATGTGTTTGTGATCCGCTGCTGTGTCGAGTGTTTTAATCTCATCTGTTTACATGTACACCTGGATCTAGAAACAGTGGGACTCGTTAGTTGTTTACATCTACAATGATCAGAATATGTGATTCTGTGTAATTGCAGGTTATTTATCATGCACTCTTATGTGAACCGGGTTTGACCGGCAGGGTTTTTAAAGCAAATTTTAGAAAATTACAATTTGATTAAAAAAAAAAAAAAAAAAATTGGGATTAAAATAAATTGATTTAATAATACATAATTTGAATAAAATTAAACATTGATTACAATAAATTAGTTTCAAAATGAATCATTTGATTAGAACAACAATTTGATTAATGTATGTGTTTAAAAATAATTTGTATAAAAAAAATATGATTAAAAATGTATTTATTAAAAAAAAAAAATAAATTACAATTTGATTAAAAATAAATAGATTTAAAAATAAATAATTTGAATAAAATTAAACATTGATTACAATAAATTAGTTTCAAAATAAATAATTCGATTAGAACAACAATTTGATTAATGTATAATGTGTTTAAATATAGTTTGTATAAAACTAAAATGTGATTCAAATTAATTTATTAAAAAATTATATTAAAAAATTGAAAATTACAATTTGATAAAAAAATAAATTGATAAAAAATATATATATATATAAAAATTAGATTAAAATAAATTGATTTAAAAATACATAATTTGACTAAAATTAAACATTGATTACAATAAATTAGTTTAAAAATAAAAAATCTGAAAAAAATAAAAAATGTATTACAATAAATTGATTTAAACATAATCAATAAATAAAAAAATGTATGACATTTTTTAATTGAATTAAAAAATAATTATTTAATTTATTAATATTTAATTAATAATAATCACTTGAAATTTAAAATTTTATCAAAAATATTTTACTCAAAGTAAGCATTTTTATAATATTTTTCGCAATATGAATGTATTTTTATAGCTACCTGAAAGATTGCAACCCCCCGAGTTTGTTTGTTAAATCATGTAAGATGATAATATTGAAGAAGATCCAGATGTGAGTCTCAGGGATGCACAGATGTTCTGAAGCTCTGAATGTGTATGAGGAACATCAATGTATTAATATGTGTTATTTGTATATGATGTCATTAACATAAACGTCCTGTAGTATTACCATGGTACCGCCAAAGTGCTTTTAATGAGTGTGTGTGTGTGTGTGTGTGTGTGTGTGTGTGTGTGTGTGTGTGTGTGTGTGTGTGTGTGTGTGTGTGTGTGTGTGTGTTATGAATAGTTTTGGGCAACTTTGTACGGCATGTCGTCTTTTACAGTAAGAGATCCGCTATGCAGCGCTTGGAAAAGCAAATAAAGCCGTTTGAAGGTCAGGCTGATCCCGGATCAGTGTCTCCGCTTCACTCTCATTCCCGCCGCAGCGGCGAAGCGCGCCAAACTGACCCCAGATCAGCGGGGCGCAGCGAAGCGTGCTGACGTCACGTGGCGTGAAGCGAAGCGTGCTGCTGGTGAACTCTGAACGCCAGCGAGAGCCAGTCCTGCAAAAAGCGCGTTTAATTTTCACTCGATCCGGATCAAAACGCGATAAATGAAGCGAGACAGCCGTCAGTGTGCTCGTGTTTAACCACAATACGAGCGGAGCGATGGTTAACCGACAGATTGTGTGGTAAACTACTCAGCACTGACAGTAAACAGGTAACGTTAGTTTGGATAAATCACTAAATAACTCGTTTAATCAGTGTGTTTCACTGTAATATCAAAGATAATATGTGAATAATATCAGAATAAACGTGACTGTTCGGACCGTGACGGTTAAAGTCGGTTTGCTCGCTGAAGCTCAAAGTTCATGTTGTGTTAGTTTGTTAAGGTAAGTTAGCTTAGCTTCAACTAGCAGCTTCACACGACTAACTAACGCTTCATCTGGAGATTTCCATCACAAACCCCTTCAGGACGCGATTCCTTGTGTTTTAACTCTTAATGTGGTGTCAGTTATTCAGTTTACATTAACCGGCGGGAATACCATGTTTTAAACTGTAACGTTACTATGGTAAGATCATAACGTTTGGACATTTACAGTGTCAGTAATATGACATTCTGTCAAGTACCATGTAAATATTATTGTATTTGGATATTGTAATAATTCAATAAGGTTACCATGGTATATGTACCATGATATTACCATAGGACACCACCACTGTACGTTACCTTTTTAGAATGTTATAGTATTATTTTGAGTATATTTTATTGCTATATTTTAGTATTTTATAGTATACTTTTTTTAAGTTAATTTTTAATTCCAAATAATTTTTTGATCAAGCCAAAGATGATGATGATGATTCCATATTCTGTCAATAATATAAACCAAGTAATATTTCATAATATTTAACTCGTCTTTTTAAAATAAAAAAGTATTATTTATATTTGATGATCAATGCTAAGTATAGATGTTAAAGAAAGATTAAACCAAGTTTTTATTTTGAAATAAAAAATATTTGAATTAATGATTATAATAATTAGTAATTTTATTTTATTTTTTTATTGGCTATATTTTGTAAGTTTATTGGATTATTTAAAAAGTTAATTAAAAAAGTCAGATCAATCCAAAGCAAAGTGTTAACGGAAAATTAAATATTCTGAAATTGATTCAAACTACATTTAAATAAAACACTTTTTTTATACGTTTTAACGCTTTTAAAAAGTTTGTTTTTAACTACACATTTTAGTTTAAATGTATTTTCTAACCAAAGCAAAAATGTTAAAGAGAGATGAAATATTATGACGCTCATATAAACTAATTTATTTTGTAAGTTTGATGCTTTCAACACATTTTTTTTGTAATTAAAACGTTTTATTTAAAAAAATCCAATCAGTCCTAATCAAAGATGTTAAGGAGGGATTAAATATTATGACACTCATATAAACTAAGAACTGTTTTAAAAAGTTTATTTTTAATAAAAAATTATTGTCAATTCAAAGCAAAGATGTTAAGTATTCTGAAACTGACATAAAACAAGTTTTTAAATAATGTTTTGTAAGTTTAACTGTTTAAATTAAATGTTTTGATAAATCAAATATTTAAAGAATATGTATTCAACCAGGCTTTTAAACTAATATTTTGTTTTAAACTCATTTAAAAATGCAGCCGGCAGGTTATCAAGTTGAAGTGTCACTCACTGTCAAGCCCCGCCCATCATGACGGAGGTCAGCGTGGTGAAGGAAGGCTGGCTCTATAAACGAGGTACGGCAGATTCCTGCGAGTGTCTGCTGCAGCGTGAGACGTCATGTTCTGATGTGTGTGTGTGTGTGTGTGTGTGTGTGTGTATGTTTGTGTGTGTGTGTCACACAGGTGAGTACATAAAGACATGGAGGCCGCGCTACTTCATCCTGAAGAGTGATGGATCCTTCACGGGCTACAAGGAGAAGCCGGAGCTGACGGATCAGAGCGCGGCTCCACTCAATAACTTCTCTGTGGAAGGTGAGTTGTGCTGGAGATGCTGAGGCAGATGAGTGAGTGTGTGTGTGTGTGTGAACGGGTCGTGTGTTTCCAGAGTGTCAGCTGATGAAGACCGAGCGTCCGCGGCCCAACACCTTCATGATCCGCTGCCTGCAGTGGACGAGCGTCATCGAGAGAACCTTCCACGTGGAGAGCAGTGAGGAGAGGTGAACCCGAGCTTCATCACACACACACACACACACACACACACACACACACACACACACACACACACACACACACACACTCTCTCTGTCTCTGTCTCTGTCTCTGTCTCTCTCTCTCTCTCTCTCTCACAGACAGACACACACACACTCTCTCTCTCACACACACACACACACACACACACACTCACACACTCACACACTCACACACTCACACTCACACACACACACACACACACACACACACACATATACACACACACACACACTCTGTCTCTCTCACAGACACACTCACTCACTCACTCACTCACTCACACTCTCTCTCTCACACACATACACACTCTCTCTCTCTCTCTCTCACACACATACACACTCTCTCTCTCTCTCTCTCTCACACACATACACACACTCTCTCTCTCTCTCTCTCTCTCTCTCTCTCTCACAGACACACACACGCATGCACGCGTGTCTGCTGCTGAGAGATGAGCTTTCAAAATGCACTGGAGAATCAAATAAAAAGACAAAGATACACGACTATAAAGTTTAATAAGCAGCTTGTATTTTTTCAATCCCATGAAGCATTGCAAATGTGGCAGTTCACACTTATAAAGAAATCGAAATCGGCCAAAAAATTGCAATTGGTGCATTTCTAGTAAATATATAATTATATATTGTGTATATATATATATAGTATATGTGTATATATTAGTGCTGTGTATCACCAGCAAAGATACGATACGTATCACGATACAGGACTGCACTGAATTTCAAACGCATAAACTGGCACAGTCTTCACTGAATCTCATGCGCGAACACACACACACACACACAGATAATGTTGTGGCCGCACACAGACTTTCAGCAACAAACTTTTTAGCGCTGCCCCACAATTTTATCAATAAAGTAGCTTAATCGCTCAAAAGCTACTTTATTTTTTTCAACAAGGAGATGGTAACATCATTATTTCTAAAGGAATAAAAGCCACAGCTTCATTGTTACGGTGGTAATTCATACATACACAGCATCTCTCTCTCCCTCTCTCTGTCATAAGTGAACAGTTGATTATTATGAATTATGATTAATATTGACGTGGAGATGGCTAAACTGCAAGCTAGCCGGTGTTTTCAGAAAGCAAGCGCGTTTATCCTCAGTGGAGAGAGAGCGCGTGCACATGGTTGCCAGCTTGACAAAGATAAGTAACACACTTAGCAGATATTTCTGTATTGCTCAAGTGTATTGCTCTGATTCGGGGATTACGTATCTTTATATCAGGCAACCCAGTAGTAGCCAGAGTAAATATTGGTGTTAAACATTTTAAACGGTGTACTCGTATCGTCAAATCTCTGTGACGATACATCGTCGTATCGATGTATCAAACACAGCACTCGTGTATATATTTATAGTTTTGAGAAATAATTGCATGTATATAGCGGCACATAAGTAATTTAAAGGTGCACTGTGTAATATTTAGGATGATCTATAGACTGAAATACAATATAATATACATAACTACGTTTTCAGAGGAGTATAAAGACCTTACATAATGAACCGTTATGCGCAATTTATTGCAATGAGCAACGGACTGAGCCGTTGGTTGCAATTCATAACCTCAACCACTAAATAACGCCAAAATCTACACACCTTTAAGATAAAAAATATATCGTATAGTTTGAGAAATACATTTCCAGATTTTCCTGCGTTATTCTGTTAAACACGACTTTTAAAATACGTTGAAATTATATAGACTGCTTTAACAAAAGCACAAACCATCGATTAACAACCTCATCGCTCACAGTCGTCTGTCTTTAATGCTTTATAGGTTATTATTACAAATCCGTTTTATACTTCTGGACACAAGTTTACTCTGCTGTGTGTTCTTCACCATGGTAAATCCCTGCTTGTAACCGTATGAAGGGACGAGTGGATGCGTGCGATCCAGGCCGTGGCCAATGGGCTGCAGGCACGAGAAGCAGGCGAACCAATGGAGATCAAGTTCAGCTCTCCCGGTGACCTCAGCGGTCTGGAGGAGATGGAGGTGTCTCTGTCCAAATCCAGCTCCAGAGTGGTGCGTCTCTCTGCAGATTACGGATACGAGCGTCGAAATCCGTCAGCGGTTTGCACTGATGATGGTGGTTTGTGCTTTCAGACGATGAATGACTTCGATTACCTGAAGCTGCTGGGTAAAGGCACGTTTGGGAAGGTGATTCTGGTGCGAGAGAAAGCGTCGGGGATGTACTATGCCATGAAGATCCTGCGGAAGGAAGTCATCATCGCTAAGGTGACAAGACTCTTTGCTAACCAACCCGTGACTAGCAAAAACACTGTTGTTGAAATGAGATCGGAAGCTGGTTTTGAGATTTCAGGACTTTAGAAAATGTAGTGTGATTTTAATTTATTAAATCAGAGACTTTACACATTAACAGTTCCCAGAATCAGTGTGTCAGATTTAGCCCGGGTGATGTATTTTCATCTCTACTCCAAAAGAAGGTTAATGTAAGAAAAATAAAATACATAGATTCAATATTTTGAACACTAAAAACCCTTATACATTTTCACAGTATAATATTATAGAGTTTGAATTAGATTTTAGTTTAATATTTTCAGTTTTCATGTTAATTTAAGTTACATTTTAATACATTTTGTTATGTGCTTTTGTCATTTGTATTATTATTTTTTTATATTACTATTGTATTTTTAGTTCAGTTTTATATTAAGGTCATTTTTTAGAATATTTTCCTTGTTAGTCATTTTATTGTTCCCATCCAAATATTAGTGCTTTTCAGGTAGTTAAGGAAACAAGTTTTGAATCTAATATTTAATTTAATTTTTAATATAGTTTTAGATTATGATGATAATCATCCTGCGACCTAGTGAACTTTGTTTTGAAAGCAACTTAAGTTGTTGAGTTCTGTGAATCAGTTCAAAATGTGTTACAACGAATCATTCAAGTCTGTATTTTAGTTAATATTATATATAAATATTGCTATTTATTGCCATATAAGCACTAGGGGTGTGACGATACACGTATTCGTATTGAACCGTCTGGTATGATGCTTTCTTTCGGTACGCATTACAAACCGAACGATTCATTGGACTAATCCAGCATATTATCCTATTAGATTTGATTAATACATGTGCGCATAGAGAGTGTGTTCTTTCACTGCATGATTGTCTATTAAAATACATTTAGAATGATCACAAAATTCAAGATATGGGGGCAGAAAATGTGTATATTTACATAATTTCATATACTTAATATCACAGAAGAGTGCTGTTTTTTTTTCTCTCCAAAAATCTGCATGATTACAAATGATTTTTTACAACAGTTCAGAAAGCAAGACGTTAATTAAGAGACTTAAGAGGCAAGTTTTTGCACTATTTCGACAACAAAAGTAATTCTAAACAAAGCTATAGGACTGTTTTGCACGATGTTTAGTTCCTGAATGATAAGTTTATCTGGCATTTCTTTCTTTTTGCTGTATCGAAAACGTACCGAACCGTGACACCACTGTATTGTATCGAACCATGAATTTTGTGAACCGTTACACCCTTAATTAGCACATTTAATCAGAGTGCTAAGCTTGGTTAATCTGTGTTTTGAATGTGTTTGTTTAGGATGAAGTGGCACACACGGTCACAGAGAGTCGAGTGCTGCAGAGCACCAGACACCCGTTCCTGACGGTCAGTGTGTGTGTGTGTGTGTGTGTGTGTGTGTGTGTGTGTGTGTGTGTGTGTGTGTGTGCTCATGTATAAATGTCTCTGCATGTCTGACGGCTCTCTGTTGTGTTTCAGACTCTTAAATACGCCTTTCAGACCACTGACCGGCTGTGTTTTGTGATGGAGTATGCTAATGGAGGAGAGGTATGAGCGTGTGTTTCAATCAGACGCTGCTGTTTTCTCTCTCCTGTGCTTCTGACGTGTCTCTCGCCCGCAGCTGTTCTTCCATCTGTCCCGTGAGCGTGTCTTCTCTGAGGACAGAGCGCGCTTCTACGGTGCTGAGATCGTCTCTGCTCTCGAATATCTGCACTCACAGAACGTCGTCTACAGGGACCTGAAGGTCAGACGCACACCAACAACCGCTTGCTTGATTTTATTTAGTATTTTTCATCAGTTTAGATTTCTTGGTACATAAATAGTTTGAATTCCTTGAAAGTTTAGATTAGATTCAACTTTAATGTCATTGCACATGTAAGGTACAAGGGAATGAAATGCAGTTAGTGCAATAAGCAGCAAGTACAATATATAGATAAAGATAGTACCATGGACATAATTTACAGATGTGTATATACTATCAGCACGATATGCAGATGGGTGTACTATGAACATACTATATAGATAATGGATTATGTAATAACTGTAAGTACACTATAAGCAAAAAGTTGCATCGTTTCTTACATATTATCATTGCAACACACGTTAGAAATTTCGTCATTCCAAGTCACCTTTATTTCTGCGCTAGAGCCGTCAAGCGATTAAAAAGTGTTAATCTAATTACTTGCATGACGTGCCGAATAATTAATCTAATTAAATGCACATCAGTTTGGGCTGAGAGATTACCCCCAAAAGATCATTTATTCGTTATTGTGTTAAATGAGAAATGCACCAAGTAGACATTACAGCTTTAGAAGAAATATTTTATTTGAACATTGCATAAATAATATGAAATGGCTATTAATGTTTTATTAATTAATATTTAAATATTTTTTTAATGAAATGAATATGTAATTATGAAACAAAAAGCAACAGTAGGTGCAATGAGTCACTGTCTTAACAAGTGAGTCATTGAATCATTCACTCAACTGATTCAACTGAGTCACTGAATCATTGATTCATTCGTTCGTTCAGTAATGAATCACTGCCGTGTGTTGATCAGAGACGCTCAACAGTTCTGCTGTGGCTTTGATCTATGACTTCTGATATAGACTTGAACTATTTTCATTTGTGAAATTGATCAAAACAGACAATATTGAATATGTAGCACAATATCAGTTTTTTGAACTGTTGTATAAGCAAAGCAGTTCTACAGAAGACAATAGTGTTGATGAGGATCGTGTTCTCTGTTCACTCAGCTGGAGAACCTCATGCTGGATAAAGACGGACACATGAAGATCACAGACTTTGGTCTCTGTAAGGAGGGGATCACAGATGAGGCCACCATGAAAACGTTCTGTGGAACCCCAGAATACCTTGCGCCGGAGGTACTCAACAACACACACTGTGTCTGCTACAGCGGCTCTCGACCAGGGACCACGATGATAGTTCACCCAAACATTACAATCCTGTCGTCATTCACTTTAAACACATGTGACTGACACATGAACACGCATGCATACAGAATCACAGATGCTAAACACAAGCGCTGCAAAAAATCCTACTTAGTATTTTTGTCTTGTTTTCTAGTATAAATATCTAAAAAAATGACTTGTCTTGAATCAAGATGCATTTACTGTACAAGCAAAATGACTTGAGATATTATGTCTTGTTTTCTGTAAAACAAATATCAAAATTTAGTTAGTTTTTGCTTAAAACAAGCAAAAATATCTGCCAATGGGGCAAGAAAATGTTCTTAATTCAAAGGCTACACAAGATATTTTTTCTTGCCCCATGGGTAGATCGTTTTGCTTGTTTTAAGCAAAAACGAAAAAAAAAAAAATATTATATATATATTTTTTTTTTACAGCAAACAAGATATATCTTAATTTTAATGTTACAGTAAATGCATCTTGATTCAAGACAAGTCATTTTTTTTATATTTATACTAGAAAACAAGACAAAATTACTAAATAAGGCAGTGAGTAAACTCCATTGATTGATGTTCACCATGATGTGCTCTATGCATGTTTATATGTGAATAAAAGTTGTGGAAATACATCAAATCTGAAAACAACATGGGCATTTTGATAATAAAAATACATTTCGGATTATACCAAACTCTAAAATATTTTATCTGTACAAATATTTATTTGAATCTTGTAAATCACAAATGACTAGACAAATGGATAATGTAAATTAATAGGTTAAAAAGAACAGGCACCCTGAAAAATATGAACATTTCTGGAATCCGGGGCTTTTGTAAAATTATCCTGAATGTTTGACAATTTCTGAAATGATTTATATAACATTCATATGCACAAAAATGCTCCTAAATACATGCAACTTTATAAATTGCTGTCCATCCTAAATTTTAGCAAAAATAAATATCTAAATTAAAGAATAAATTGCCATAACATCACAAAGCCCATTTGCACTTATTATATTAATGGATATTGTGATAGTTATGATTGACTATCTTGTCTAATCATCTTTGTTTTAATAAACAATGCTGAATTATTTTAATTACTGGTATATATGAACGCAATAAATTGTTCACATGCTCTTCAGTGATTCAGTGTCTTTCTAAATCCTGATTGGTTTCACGTTTTAATTATCAAATCTGATTCTACACGCTTCTTATAAAGAAAAACTTGTTTACATTTTAATTCTAATAATGTGATCCTGACTGTGAAAACCCAGCTAAAGTCATTTTTTGTGATTTACTGTTTTCTACATAAAATCATGATTCATAAAATAAAAGAACATTCTGTGAAAATGTAACCTTGATATGTTTAATATTGACTGAGTATAGTCATGTCAAAGATTGAAATCATAGTGAAATTAATGTAGAAATCAAACTTTGATGCTTATCTCATAATTCGATTTTGAGGCTTTAGCCCGGATTTCACAGAGAGGGTCAGATTTTAGTAATACATGTCATGAAGTGCTGATGCTGGAGCATTATGACAGGAGTGACGTCTGGTTGTGTTCAGGTGCTGGAGGACAACGATTACGGCCGTGCGGTGGACTGGTGGGGTCTGGGAGTGGTGATGTACGAGATGATGTGCGGACGCTTGCCCTTCTACAATCAGGACCACGAGCGGCTCTTCGAGCTCATCGTGATGGAGGAGATCCGTTTCCCCAAGAACCTCTCACCCGAAGCCAAAGCGCTGCTGACCGGCCTGCTGAGGAAAGACCCCAAACAGAGGTCAACCTCATATATACAAAATTATTAGAACAACAGCTAAAGAATGGTTTCAAGTCAGTTATTTCTATCTTCTGCTGAAGTGTGTCGGGAGGAAATATCAGTTTACATTTCCAAACATTCATTTGGCCATTAATTGTAATAATCCAGTGATATTTTTGTGCTCCACACAGAGATATGATCTGATCATCATCAGTCTATCTGGAGAAGAAACACAACAAACTGAGACTAAATCCAGAAGAACTGTGTCTCGAGACGCTTCGAGAAACCTCCTGCAAAGCTACAGAGCTGTTCAACGTTTAGACACTTGTGGAAAAATGCTGTAAAATGAGGATGTTGCCAAACATAATGTCATCAATAGATCAGTTAACTTCGATTAACTAAATGAAATGAACATTTGGTGTGAGCATGCTTTGTGTTTAAAGCAGCTTTTGTCCTCGGTGCACTTCAGCAGAGTTTCTCAGGAGGTTTCTCGAAGCGTCTCGAGACACAGTTCTTCTGGATTGAGTCTCAGTTTGTTGTGTTTCTTCTCCAGACAGACTGATGATGATCAGATCACATCTCTGTGTGGAGCACAAAAATATCACTGAATTACTACAATTAATGGCCAAATTAATGTTTGGAAATGTAAACTGATATTTCCTACTGACACACTACAGCAGAAGATAGATAGAAATATTCTTTAGTTGCTGAAAATACTAGTCTTCTAATAATTTTGGCCACCTCTGTATATGACTGGAGCTCATCATCGTGATGTGATCAGGTGACATTGTGAATGCTTCTGATTGGCTGCAGGCTCGGAGGCGGACCTGATGATGCCAGAGAAGTGATGGGGCACAAGTTCTTCTCCTGTATTCACTGGGAGGACGTGCTGCAGAAGAAGGTGCTTCTGATCGTGAGTTGGTGCTGAAGGGTTTGGATGCAGATTCTGACACCTGGTTTTTGTTTGTTCTGCAGCTGGTGCCGCCCTTTAAACCGCAGGTGACGTCAGAGACGGACACGCGCTACTTTGATGACGAGTTCACAGTGCAGAGCATCACTGTTACACCGCCAGACAAGCGTAAGTCCAAAGTCTACTTAATGGCACGTGTGTGCACGTGTCAAAAGTCTCTCAATTTATGAAATTTAAGGTAAAAAAAAATATTAAACATCTTAAATGGTATAACAAGCGTATTAAACTATGCTAATGGAAATAATATGAGCTGAGAAAACTATATTTTATTCCTTTTGCGAGCAAACACAAAGTTTATTAAGGCAGCGCAATTGTTTTGCAAACAAATGCAAAGTTTCTTGGAGGAAATATTAATATTTTATGAGTGAACAAATGTTTAAGAACAAATGCAAATGTTTTACAAAGGAACAAACATTTTACGAATAAAGGCACGTTTTGCAACGCATTTTCTTTTACGAACAAGCAAATATTTAGCAAACAAATGCATGTTTTACTAATATTGCAGATATTTTGCAAACAAATGCTTATGATTTACTAATGATATACATTTTTTAATCAAACGCAATTGTTTTACAAAGGAACAAATATGATTTACGGACAAAAGCAATTAAACGCAAATGAATGCACGTTTTATGGATTAACATAAATATTTTGCAAACAAACGGTAATGTTTTATGAATGAACGCAAATGATTTGCAAACAAATGTAAATATTTAACAAAGGAACAAACATTTTACGAACAAATGCACATTTTGCAAACTCAAATCTTTTGCAAACAAGCGCGATTGTTTTACGAAGAAACATGTTTTGCTAAATATAATGCTGTTATATTATGATTATATATTAAGTGGCATAAAATGACAAATCGCTTATTGCAAGTATTTCTGGGGCAATATATCGCACAACAAAGAGTTGTTATCGTGACAGGCCTAGCGTGAGCGGGAAATGGTGAACCCGGAGCGGAGTGATTATTAAATGCGCGGAGGGGATATTTACATTTATGCATTTAGCAGACGCTTTTATCCAAAGCGACTCAGTGCATTCAGGTTATACATGTTTTGTCAGTATGTGTGTTCCTTGGGAATTGAACCCATGACCTTTGCACTGCTAACGCAATGCTCTACCACTGAGCCACAGGAGCTTGTTGCGGCTCCACTTCTCTCTCATACTCTGATTGTGATCAGTGCTGTGCTTGTGTTTCAGTGAGCCGTGAGGACGTGGAGGACGCTGGGCCGGTCGCTCACTTCCCTCAGTTCTCTTACTCCGCCAGCATACGAGAGAGTGACTGACTCCGGCCCATAATGCATCACGATGGACTCTGAAGCTGAAGTCATGTGGTGTGTTTCAGCGTACAGATGGATCTCTCTCTCTCTCTCAGTCAATGAATGTATTGATTTCCGGTGCTCAGAATGTAAAGCCAAACACGCTGCTGTCATTACGATCTCATAATCATACGTCCGGATGTTGATTTTAAGGCTGTTTCATTCACGAGGGCACAGAGAAAACACTAAGTGTCATGATTACAATCTACAAACATTAAAGACTTTCATCCTGCCTTTAGATTGAGCAATGATCACCAGTGTCTCCTTTCATCCTGATCCTCATATCTTCACCCTAAAACCTCACAGATGACCTGACTGACTTTCTACAAACCCTGCTAACATACAAAACACATGATTAAGAATAATTAGCAGATATTATGCACTGTGCATCATTCACTGTATCGGCATCATGTTTGGTGATAATAGAAACTAAAGGCATCACATTTAATAACCACAACAGCCAAAACAAAAACTAGTTCATATCTCATATTTTGGCTTATTAACTCTAAAGCTACAGTATCATATTTAATATGCACATTCCTAAGGTCTCAAAATGATTAAACTTTGCTGTTAAACATGTTTCACACACAATCTCCTAATTTCTTCTGTCGTCTGATTGATAGTTTAGAGGGTTTTATTTAGTAAAAGCTCTTAATTGTACAAACGTTCAGCTTCTGCTGTCAAATCTGGACTGATTTTGATCAAGTAAGCGTCAGAATAACTGCAGTAATATCTTCAGATGAACACTTTCTGAAGCAGCTCAGCTTTACTTGATTCTCCATCAATCATGTTTTAGTCTCAAATCTGATCATCAGGATCTTCTGAGGAGCGTTTATTACTTTCACTGTTCCTCGGCGGAGGAACGATCTTCATCACATCTTCTGAGGAGCGTTTATTACTTTCACTGTTCCTCAGCGGAGGAATGATCTTCATCACATCTTCTGAGGAGCGTTTGTTACTTTCACTGTTCCTCAGCGGAGGAACGATCTTCATCACATCTTCTGAGGAGCGTTTGTTACTTTCACTGTTCCTCAGCGGAGGAACGATCTTCGTCACATCTTCTGAGGAGCATTTATTACTTTCACTGTTCCTCAGCGGAGGAACGATCTTCATCACATCTTCTGAGGAGCGTTTGTTACTTTCACCGTTCCTCAGCGGAGGAACGATCTTCATCACATCTTCTGAGGAGCGTTTGTTACTTTCACTGTTCCTCAGCGGAGGAACGATCTTCATCACATCTTCTGAGGAGCGTTTGTTACTTTCACTGTTCCTCAGCGGAGGAACGATCTTCATCACATCTTCTGAGGAGCGTTTGTTACTTTCACTGTTCCTCAGCGGAGGAACGATCTTCATCACATCTTCTGAGGAGCGTTTATTACTTTCACCGTTCCTCAGCGGAGGAATGATCTTCATCACATCTTCTGAGGAGCGTTTGTTACTTTCACTGTTCCTCAGCGGAGGAACGATCTTCATCACATCTTCTGAGGAGCGTTTATTACTTTCACCGTTCCTCAGCGGAGGAACGATCTTCATCACATCTTCTGAGGAGCGTTTGTTACTTTCACCGTTCCTCAGCGGAGGAATGATCTTCATCACATCTTCTGAGGAGCGTTTGTTACTTTCACTGTTCCTCGGCGGAGGAATGATCTTCATCACATCTTCTGAGGAGCGTTTGTTACTTTCACTGTTCCTCAGCGGAGGAACGATCTTCATCACATCTTCTGAAGAGCGTTTGTTACTTTCACTGTTCCTCAGCGGAGGAACGATCTTCATCACATCTTCTGAGGAGCGTTTGTTACTTTCACTGTTCCTCGGCGGAGGAATGATCTTCATCACATCTTCTGAGGAGTGATTGTTACTTTCACTGTTCCTCAGCGGAGGAACGATCTTCATCACATCTTCTGAGGAGCGTTTGTTACTTTCACTGTTCCTCAGCGGAGGAACGATCTTCATCACATCTTCTGAAGAGCGTTTGTTACTTTCACTGTTCCTCAGCGGAGGAATGATCTTCATCACATCTTTCACTGTTCCTCAGCGGAGGAATGATCTTCATCACATCTTTCACTGTTCCTCAGCGGAGGAACGATCTTCATCACATCTTCTGAGGAGCGTTTGTTACTTTCACTGTTCCTCAGCGGAGGAACGATCTTCATCACATCTTCTGAGGAGCGTTTGTTACTTTCACTGTTCCTCAGCGGAGGAACGATCTTCATCACATCTTCTGAGGAGCGTTTGTTACTTTCACTGTTCCTCAGCGGAGGAACGATCTTCATCACATCTTCTGAGGAGCGTTTGTTACTTTCACTGTTCCTCAGCGGAGGAACGATCTTCATCACATCTTCTGAAGAGCGTTTGTTACTTTCACTGTTCCTCAGCGGAGGAATGATCTTCATCACATCTTTCACTGTTCCTCAGCGGAGGAATGATCTTCATCACATCTTTCACTGTTCCTCAGCGGAGGAATGATCTTCATCACATCTTCTGAGGAGCGTTTGTTACTTTCACTGTTCCTCAGCGGAGGAACGATCTTCATCACATCTTCTGAGGAGCGTTTGTTACTTTCACTGTTCCTCAGCGGAGGAACGATCTTCATCACATCTTCTGAGGAGCGTTTGTTACTTTCACTGTTCCTCAGCGGAGGAACGATCTTCATCACATCTTCTGAGGAGCGTTTGTTACTTTCACTGTTCCTCAGCGGAGGAACGATCTTCATCACATCTTCTGAGGAGCGTTTGTTACTTTCACTGTTCCTCAGCGTAGGAACGATCTTCATCACATCTTCTGAGGAGCGTTTTTTATCTTCACTGTTCCTCAGCGGAGGAACGATCTTCATCACATCTTCTGAGGAGCGTTTATTACTTTCACTGTTCCTCAGCGGAGGAACGATCTTCATCACATCTTCTGAGGAGCGTTTGTTACTTTCACTGTTCCTCAGCGGAGGAACGATCTTCATCACATCTTCTGAGGAGCGTTTGTTACTTTCACTGTTCCTCAGCGTAGGAACGATCTTCATCACATCTTCTGAGGAGCGTTTTTTACTTTCACTGTTCCTCAGCGGAGGAACGATCTTCATCACATCTTCTGAGGAGCGTTTGTTACTTTCACTGTTCCTCAGCGGAGGAATGATCTTCATCACATCTTCTGAGGAGCGTTTGTTACTTTCACTGTTCCTCAGCGGAGGAACGATCTTCATCACATCTTCTGAGGAGCGTTTGTTACTTTCACTGTTCCTCAGCGGAGGAACGATCTTCATCACATCTTCTGAGGAGCGTTTGTTACTTTCACCGTTCCTCAGCGGAGGAACGATCTTCATCACATCTTCTGAGGAGCGTTTGTTACTTTCACTGTTCCTCAGCGGAGGAACGATCTTCATCACATCTTCTGAGGAGCGTTTGTTACTTTCACTGTTCCTCAGCGGAGGAACGATCTTCATCACATCTTCTGAGGAGCGTTTGTTACTTTCACTGTTCCTCAGCGGAGGAATGATCTTCATCACATCTTCTGAGGAGCGTTTGTTACTTTCACTGTTCCTCAGCGGAGGAATGATCTTCATCACATCTTCTGAGGAGCGTTTGTTACTTTCACTGTTCCTCAGCGGAGGAATGATCTTCATCACATCTTCTGAGGAGCGTTTGTTACTTTCACTGTTCCTCAGCGGAGGAATGATCTTCATCACATCTTCTGAGGAGCGTTTGTTACTTTCACTGTTCCTCAGCGGAGGAATGATCTTCATCACATCTTCTGAGGAGCGTTTGTTACTTTCACTGTTCCTCAGCGGAGGAATGATCTTCATCACATCTTCTGAGGAGCGTTTGTTACTTTCACTGTTCCTCAGCGGAGGAACGATCTTCATCACATCTTCTGAGGAGCGTTTATTACTTTCACTGTTCCTCAGCGGAGGAACGATCTTCATCACATCTTCTGAGGAGCGTTTGTTGCTTTCACTGTTCCTCAGCGGAGGAACGATCTTCATCACATCTTCTGAGGAGTGATTGTTACTTTCACTGTTCCTCAGCGGAGGAATGATCTTCATCACATCTTCTGAGGAGCGTTTGTTACTTTCACTGTTCCTCAGCGGAGGAATGATCTTCATCACATCTTCTGAGGAGCGTTTATTACTTTCACTGTTCCTCAGCGGAGGAACGATCTTCATCACATCTTCTGAGGAGCGTTTGTTGCTTTCACTGTTCCTCAGCGGAGGAACGATCTTCATCACATCTTCTGAGGAGCGTTTATTTCTTCATCTCTCAATCATTATATGTGTGGATCATTTATATCTCATCGTACTGAGACATATTACTGGAGATATAGAGATATTTAGATCATTTTATGTATCTGGTATAGTGTTATTAAAATATCATTGAGTTACATCACAAGCAGCAGATTTTCATAATTGAAATATCATCATATGCAGCAAATTCAGATTTTTGCTCAGTTTGAGTCTTAATAAAATTGCTGTTTTTCCTCCATATGCTCTCTAGATCAGTCTATATGAGCTGTACAATATTAGATACTATATAAATAGTTTGTGTGTGTGTGTGATATATCATTTATATATATTTAATTGTTCACAGGGTTGATTCAGTAATTAAATATCACATTACTATTGATCTTACAGATGAAAAACTAATTATTAACTGTTGTGAACAATTATATTTCATTTAATAATCGTGTCTCATCATTAAATGACATCAGGTCGTTTTACATGAAATACTTAGTTTACCTGAAAACAAAAAAATAAAACGATTAATTAGCATTTTTCGATCACACGTGACATGCTGCGCAGCTGTCAAGTGTGAACCAATGAGGTTCGAGGAGTTGTCATGTGATCATAACAGGAAGTGCGGTTCCGCCGGACTCGGTGATTATTGACTCTCATCGATCTCTATGAGAAGACGCAGTTTCTGCTGTTTGATCGCTGTCAGCATGGCGTTACTCCTCTTCATCATCTTCATCTGCGGCTCTATCGGCTCTCACGTGAGTCTGAGAGTAAACATCACATGTGTGTTCAGCTTCAGAAATCATCGCGGGATATGTTTAAGTACTGTGGTGCTACCAAGTAATTGTTATTTTGAAGAATACCATAGTAGTAGCACGGTACAGGTCCATAAACCATGGTATTACGGTGGTACTATGGTAAATCCAGGCTAGTACCGTGGTAAATTAGGTACTTTTTGTTAGTAGACCGACAAAACTGTTGCATACCATACTCATATAATAGTTAATGTGTAAAGTGCATGATGTTACCGCGGTATTATCGCGGTTATTATTGGTCCAGTCTTGATGTGTCTGGAGGTGATCTGTGATGATGTTCGTCCTCAGGCGAGTGTGGTGTCCAGATCTCACAGTGAGTTCAGGGTTTCTGGTCCAGTGCTGTATAAGCTGGACATCTCCTGGCCTAAACACCCCGAGCACTTCACCGGACAGGTGTTTGGTGTGGCTGTCAATCATGTGGCCGGTCTGGTGTATGTGGCTCAGGTGAGTGAACACTGCTTCTCACAGTTCTGAGGGGAACGGGGCAGAATATAGAGATGTTCATGTTCCCTCACAATTACAAGATGTACAAACATTTCAGAAAAAACTTTATATCAAAAGTTGCAAATTAACACTTGCAAGTGCTTTAATTTTTGTGGCGGGAAAAAAAATCATTGTGAGATAATTTACAATATTGAGAAAAAGTCAGAATTGCAAAAAACTCATAATTTGGGAAGGAAAAGGGCAGAATTGTGATGTAAAGTTGCAAAATCAAGATAAAGCAGAATTGTGAGATGTAAAAACAATTCGGAAAGAAACTCAGAATTGCGTCAAACACAATTTTGTGAGATTAAAACTACAGTTTCAAGAAAGAAGTCACAATTGCAAGATGTGATCTCAAAAGCTGCAAAATAAAACTCACAATTACTTTTTTTTCTGTGGTGTTAACAAAAAAAAAACAGAATTGTCATTTTTCAAGAAAAATGCAGAATTGCACAAAAAAAAAATCTTAATTCTGAGAAGAAAAGACAGAATTATGACTTAAACTCACAATTTGAGAAAAAAAAATCTGAATTGCAAGATGTAGTCATAGTTAGTTTTGAAAATATTTTTTCTGTCAGAAATGGGCTTCTATGAGTGAGTCTGAGACATCAGTCGCCCGCTTCATCCTGACGAGGTCCTCGTGTTCCTGTGTGTGTGTGTGTGTGTGTGTGTGTGTGTGTGTGTGTGTGTGTGTGTGTGTGTTTGCTTGCGCCTGACAGAGAGGCGATAACGTCCCTAAAGTGCTGGTGTTCAGCACGGATGGAGACTTCCTACAGGCCTGGAACACCAGCAGTCTGGAGATGCCTCATGGGATTTTCCTGGCCAACGCATCCGCGGATCCAACGGTGTGGATCACAGATGTGGGGAACGGTGGGTTTTCTCTGCTCAGCTGGGTGTGTGTGTGAATGACGTTTGAGTAACGTGTGTGTGTGTGTGTGTGTGTGAGTGATGTGAGCGTGATGTGAGCGTAACGTGTGTGTGTGTGTGCGTAACACGGTTGTGTGTGTGAGATGTGTGCGTAACACGGCTGTGTGTGTGTGTGTGTGTGTGTGCGTGTGTGTGTGTGTGTGTAACACGGCTGTGTGTGTGTGTGTGTAACACGGCTGTGTGTGTGTGTGTGTGTGTGTGTGTGTGTGTGTGTGTGTGTGTGTAACACGGCTGTGTGTGTGTAACACGGCTGTGTGTGTGTTTGTGTGTGTGTGTGTAACACGGCTGTGTGTGCGTGTGTGTGTAACACGGCTGTGTGTGTGTGTGTGTGTGTGTGTGTGTGTGTGTGTGTGTGTGTGTGTGTGTGTGTAACACGGCTGTGTGTGTGTGTGTGTGTGTGTGTGTGTGTGTGTGTGTGTGTGTGTGAGAGACGTGTGCGTAACACGTGTGTGTGTGTGAGTGTGTAACACGGCTGTGTGTGTGTGTGTGTGTGTGTGTGTGTGTGTGTGTGTAACACGGCTGTGTGTGTGTGTGTGCGTGTGTGTGTGTGTGTGTGTTCCAGGGCCGTACGGACACACAGTGAAGCAGTATTCTCCATCAGGGAAGCTGCTGCAGGTTCTGGGATCTCCTGGGAAAGCCGGATCTTCTCTCAGTCCGCTCCAGTTCGACCAGCCGGCTGAAATATTCGTCCACAGTTCTGGAGAAATCTACATCGTGGACGGAGACGGCGGCGTGAACAACCGGCTGATCAAACTCTCCAGAGGTGTGCTTTAATGGTGATTTTAGCATCACCGGCACTCATTATCTCACATCTCTACACGCATTCACTTCTCATGAAACACTTCTGCTTCTTGACAGTATGTGTCTATCAGCATTATTTTAGTATCATCAAGGGATTATTAAAGTTTTGAATTCATATTTCATTTTCACAATCTCTGTTCTACTTTAATTTTAGGAAATGTTTTAATAATGTTGTTGTCAGTTTTGGTTACTTTTATTGTTTTTATATCATTTTTTTCCATTTTAGTTATTTTAGTGCATCAACTTAAACTAAATGAGAAAGTGAAATGTTGCCCTGGCAGCTAATTGAAATAAAATAAGGCAAGTTTATTTATAAAGCACATTTCATACACAATGGTAATTCAAAGTGCTTTACATAAAATTAAATTAATAAAAAAATAAATTCTAAATTAAAAGTAATAAAAATAAAAAAATAGATTTTATTTAGATTTTTTTGTGTTTTAGTTAACTATATTAATCCTGGTGCATACACGCATAAATGAGTTTTTAACCTCGTTCTAATCTAATGTTAATGAACTTGTAGTATTGTAACGAGTGATGCGTAAGTTGCACAAAACATGTCCACAATGAAAAAACAATACGCAAGTAATTGTATTACTTGCTTAAATATAGAATAGATTGTAATACAAGATCAGGGTTTTTCATGCACAGATGAGTGTTTGTGTGTCAGATCTGCAGGTGTTGTGGATGCACGGAGAGAAAGGACAGGGACTCGCTCAGTTCTACATCCCTCACAGCGTGACGGTCGACAGCTACCAGAGGGTTTGTGTTCATCCTCACTTCTGTTTCTGAATCACGTCAACACAAAACGTGCTCACTCTCAGATCATCCCAGATCAGATGAGTTTGATTCTTCATCAGGTTTGGAGAAATGTGTTTCAGCAATGGATGCTCTGCAGTGAATGGGTGCCGTCAGAATGAGAGTCAATGGATGCTCTGCAGTGAATGGGTGCCGTCAGAATGAGTCAATGGATGCTCTGCAGTAAATGGGTGTCGTCAGACTGAGAGTCAATGGATGCTCTGCAGTGAATGGGTGCCGTCAGAATGAGAGTCTGATAAAAACATCACAGCACTCCAGTTCATCAGTTAACATCTGGAGAAGACAAAAGATGAAACAAATCCAGCATTAAGACATTTTTAACTCAAATAAAACGAGTCCATAATAACTCTTCCTCCAGTGATAAAGTGCATCTGCTGTCGTCTCTCTCACATCAAAATCCAGCCACATGTTAGTTTAGAGCTGTTTTGTCTTGTAAACGCTGCAGATTTCTCTCCTGATTCAGAGCAGAACACTTTATCACTGGAGGAAGCGTTATTATGGGTTCGTATTTGAGTTAAAAACCTCTGAATGCTGGATTTGTTTCATTTTTTGTCTTCTCCAGATGTTAACTGATGGACTGGAGTGCTGTGATGTTTTTATCAGACTCTCATTCTGATGGCACCCATTCACTGCAGAGCATCCATTACTGAGACACATTTCTCCAAACCTGATGAAGAAACAAACTCATCCACATCTCAGATGATCTGCATGTTTTCATCAGATTTGGTTTTGGGTGAACTTCTCCTTTAAGATCCTGTCTGCCAGCGCTCCAGCAGTCCGGTGGGTTGTGAATGTAGCTGACTGAGGCCGTGTTAACCGCTCTGTATTCCTCCTCTGGTGTTCAGGTGTGGGTTGCAGACCGAGGGAACAAGCGTATCCAGGTGTTTAACTCGGTGACGGGTGATTGGCTGGGCTCGTGGGGCAGCTGTTTTAAAGAGGATGCTCCGTACTCCGTCAGGTGAGGTAAACCCCGGACGATTCGAATTCAGTGTTTTGCCACGATTTTATTTTTTATAAATCAAGGAATCATGATTTTGAATAGAAATATTACTAAACGTTAGAATTAGACACTTTGACAATATGCCAATGATAGCCGTATAAGAGAAAAGAATGATTAACCGCTCAGAATGAGCTTTTGTGCTGATAAAGATGCAGTGAAAAATGATGGAAGTGAACTTCTTTTAACTCGAGCGGCGTGTTTTTAGAAAGTCGTTTCATGCATGAGACGCGAGCACAACAGTCAAACACGTCCATGATTACAGAGAAAAAACAATAAGTGAATAATAACCTGTGCAGAACTACTACTGTGTGTCTGATATCTCATGTGTGCATCCCGGTGACAGACTGAAAGATGCTGCTGTTACAGAACATTTATAGATAATAATAATACTGGTGTTATACCTTCAGTCATTTTGAATTTAATTATTTCTGAACATGTATAAGACAAGTTTGTACAACATGTAGTTGTAGTTCATGCATCTTTTCTCCAAAGATATTTAACAAGAGATGTGATTAACATTTCCATCATGTGAGCTGCACTCAGAATATCATTTTCTTTCACTAGAAGGCTAATAAAGAAAGTTACATGAATCATGTTGTAGTTACATTTTCAAGTTATCTAGTTAAAAATCATAAAAATGGAGAATCAGTCAAATGATCTGAATAAAAATCCGTATTTAAATGTTTTGCCGCATCGCCCTCTCTCTCTCTCTGCAGATGTTTGCGCTGTAATAATGTGTTTGTGACCCGCAGACTCACACCAGACCAGAAGCACATGGTGGTGGCTCAGTTAAACACCAATCAGGTGACGCTGCTGGAGGCCCCGCCCATCGGCGTCATCGGTCAGTGTCAGGTGACCAGCAGCATCCAGCTGGCCGAGGACGTCAAACCGCACCTGCTGGATCTGGACCTGAAGAGCGCCGCGCTGTATGTGGCAGAGATCGGAGCCAGTCAGGCGCAGAAGTTCATCCCTGTTTAGATGATCAGAGCCACGGAGAGATTATAATGCTTTAAATATCAAACCTGCTTGATTTGAGCAGCACTGATAATACATATGAGACCACAAAACCAGTCATAAGGGTTTGAATTTGAGATTTATAGATCATCGTGAATAAATTATATTTCCATTGATGTGTGGTTTGTTATGATCGGACAATATTTGAAAATCTGAGGGTGCAAAAAAAAATCTAAATATTGAGAAAATCATCTTTAAAGTTGTTCAAATGAAGTTCTTAGCAATGCATATTACTAATCAAAAATTAAGTTTTGATATATTTATGGTAGGAAATTTACAAAATATCTTCATGGAACATGATCTTAATATCTAATGATGTTTGGCATAAAGGAAAAATATTGTTGGTTATTGCTACAAATATACCTGCTGCTTATGTGCTCCGGGGTCACGTATAGTTTACAATCAAAGCTTAATTTAAATCATAACTCTAATGTTGATTTCAGATGATTATCATAGAGGAATAAATGTGTCGATGATTGTTGTAAATTCACTGTTTTGTATTTTTCCATATTTAATCTTCGTTTGTTTTTTGAGAAGATGTTCACGTGAATGTGTATAAGTTCAGGTTGTATATAACTGTGTTGTGTTTTTGCCGTCTTGACTTGTAAACACACATTTGCGCTGTTTTGTGGAGAGTTTCTGAGTGTGAATCTGCTGTGATTGTTTGAGCTGGGGTTAGTTTAGCATCAGCTGTTGACTGTGTTGGAGATGTGATTGTGATCATCGTGTTATTGATCTTATTACTCAAACAGCACAGAGTTTAAACTCAATAAACTGAGATGTGTTGAGAAGGAATCATATTTGGTTGAAACTGTCGTGATGAGTATTTCATGTAAATAAAGACAGTGTTTTTAGGGGTTTATAGTCGTACTGTTGCTGAGAGATTCATGAAGGAAAAATGAAGTGACTTTATGATTATAACGAGCTCAGAAAAATCAACTTAATTCAAAGTTTTCATTCCTTAGATATTTGTTCTTGTTTGTTTATAAACTTAAATTTAATTTTGTTCAGTTTCCTAAGATTGAATACGGTTATTCTGCATCTCCAGTAAACGAGTCTTGATTTAAAGATGTTTAGATATTTGTGTTGGACAAAAATACTGAGATATTAATTTTTGCAGTTCATGCAACATTTAATGTTACGACTTTATACGCTTTAATTCGTGGAATAAGCCATGTCTAATGTGTTTTATTAGCATTTCATTTATATAAGGTGGGAAATAACAAACAAACAAAAAAACATATTACACATATTTGCCACTAAGTGCATAATAAACACAAAACAATAACGCGCGTCTCTCCAGCGCAGAAGAACGTCAATAATGACGACGGGCTTCAGAGAGCTGCCCCACACAGTGCCTGATCAGATTCAGACGCGTTCAAATGTTTATTTTACGCTGGCTAACATTACTTTAATTCGCAATAAAACGTATTGGCAACTGTCAACCCCTACAATCCCTTTCCAGCTCTTAAGTTTTGGTGTTTTTTTGTGTTGTTTCGGGCTTTTCGCGTGGGCAGCGGTGAGGGCTTGCCCAGTGTTTTGGCGTCGGATAAACATGGCGCAGCTAAACGACTGTGCAGAACTGAAGGTAAGTGCAGAATTAAACGCATGGCTGACTTTAGAAATGACACAGCGATGTCTGTCTGGTGATCAGCTGTGATTTCACACACACACGTACACATACACACGGTTCTGCGGTGAACGTAGCAGCTCGGGTGTGTGTGAAGAGTGAAACTCCAGACAGGCTAAATGCTAAAGCTAACCTTCTTCTGCACACAACACACTGACAATAAAAACTCGCGACAGAAAAGCAGCACTTCTCAAGCGTTAGTAGTTATTAAACACTCGTGTTTCTGATAAACATGTCTGTTATTCTGCTGTATGGTGAAATAATCCGATCAAACTGAGCGCTTATCGCGATTATTTTGATTCCACTCCATCATGTGTCAAAGTCAGCTCAAAATAAACGCTGATTTCAGATCAGGGCCTGTTTCATGAAACAAGTTTACCAAATGAGCCAGGTTTATTTCAGTTAGTCTGACTCACTGTCAGTTGATTTAGTTCAAAATAAGACTAATTGAATAAGCCTGGCTTATTTGGTTAACTTGTTTTATGAAACAGCCCCTTGATCATATTTATCAAGCATTCATATTAAACCCGAATAAACACCGATCTCAGCTGATCGCATCAGTAATGAGCTCTTTAAACGGGCAGCTTGTCAATCAAAACACCTGGCACGAGCTCATGTTTTATGCAGGAGTGGGCGTGGCGAGCGGCGGAACGGGCTTTGATCTGCACATGTTGATGGACTTGTTATATACTCGCGTGACGTCAGATATTGTGTATCTTTTTGCATAGTAGTTTTCATAAATGGTTTGAGTTGGCATGTCCGTTTTGTTTTTTAATTTCAAATGTGTGTTCATGTTCTAAACCATTAAAATCCCTTCATGTTTATCTTAAATGTCTGTGATGATGCTTTCCTCTGAAGGATTTCTTGAAGATCATTGGCTCTTAGAGATCCAGAGAGAGTTTGCAGCATCAGACGCGTCTGTCAGAGGTGAGTGTGTTTAAAAGAAAAAAATAAACGCTCACCCTCAGAGTTTTTCTTCATCTGAGATGTGGATGGGTTTGTAGAAATGTGTCTCTGCATCAGTGTCTCAGCAATGGATGCTCTGCAGTGAATGGGTGCCGTCAGAATGAGAGTCTGATAAAAACATCACAGCACTCAGTCCATCAGTGGAGAAGACAAACGCTAACATCTGGAGAAGACAAAAGACTTTTTTAACTCAAATACGAACCCATAATAACTCTTCCTCCAGAAAAAGTGTTCTGGTCTGACTCAGGAGAAAAGTCCATAATAACTCTTCCTCCAGATGAAACAGGAGAGAAAGCTCCAGCATTAAGACGAGATGCACTTTTTCACTGCAGGAAGAGTTGATTATGGACTTGTATTTTAGTTCCTGGAGGAAGAGTTAATGCTGGGTTTGTTTAGTTTTTGTCTTCTCCAGATGTTAATGTCTTAATGGACTGGAGTGCTGTGATGTTTTTACAGATGTTAACGCTCATGAACTCTGCAGAGCATCAGACTCTCATTCTGACGGCACCCATTCACTGCAGAGCATCCATTGCTGAGACACATTTCTCCAAACCTGATGAAGAAACAAATTCGTCCTAATCTGGGATGATCTGAGGGCGAGCACGTTTGAATTTTCGGGTGAACTATCCCTGTGATGTGCTGTATTATATACAGGGTGATCTGCAGCGTGTGTGTGTGTGTGTGTGTGTGTAGTTGATGATTCAGCAGGAGAAGCCATTGGCGGGCAGCATGCCGGTGGTCTGGCCCACGCTGCTGGACCTCAGCAGAGATGAATGCAAGCGAATCCTGCGTAAACTGGGTGAGACTCTGAAGCGTGTATCCAGCTGTGCTGTTGTGTGTGCCGATGGTGAGCTCACGTGTGTCGTGTGTGTGTGTGTTCAGAGCTGGAAGCGTACGCCGGCGTGATCAGCGCTCTGCGCGCTCAAGGAGATCTCACCAAAGACAAGAAGGACCTGCTGGGAGAACTCACTCGAGTGCTGAGGTGTCACACACTTTCACTTTTCACAAGACCGAAGCAAGCGGTCAACTTTCATTTCATCATAACTACAGTGTCTCTGATATCTCAATGTGTTCTAGTCACACTGAGCAGTTTAGTACGGAGGCCTGTTCAAAAACAAAAAGACTCATTTGTTTCTTAATTGTGTAATATAAAGTTGCATTTGAGTTATAAAGTCAGAAATGATAGATTCTCACAAAAAGTCAGAACTCTGTGATAGAAACGTGCAGTTCTGAGAAATACATTCACAATTGCAAGATTAAAAAAAAGTTGCAATTACCTTTTTTATGTTTTATTCAATGGCTGAAATGGGCTTGCATAGTTTAAAGCAGACAATTTAAACCATCAGTCAGATCTGCTATTAATAAATATGGCTTTATGTGATTGTACACTACAATGAAAACATGTCATGATTAGATGTTAGATTATGAACATAATAATATGCAATGCTTTTGCTCAAAAAACATTTATTATTATAAAAACAGCTGAGGTGAAGTATTTTTTCAGTTTCTTTAAATATAAATGTTTAATATCTTTTTAACATTATAGAAGTCGGTAGTGAAATCTTGAACTGTATTAATTTCTATAATTAATTTTGACACTCCCCTTTTGAATGGTATAGTGTATATTTACAAAAGCTATTATTCAGATACATAATCTTGTCATAGGGAGTGGCAATTTCTTATTTCGAAATAGGTTTCAAAAACGAGTCAAAAGTGCATATGAATGATAATGAAAATATGAAGACTGTTATGAAAATTAATGTTAAAAATATGATGCCATGAAAACATGATTAGATGTTAGATTATGATTATGAGTTACACGCTTAAGCATTTGAGAGAGTGAGAGAGTGAAAGTGAGAGAAAAAATGAGAGTGAGTGAGAAAGTAAAAAAGAGCTGAGGTGAAGGACTTTAGTGAACTCAAAGCCGTTCTTAATGATATTAATCATGATACATAACATATGTACAATGTGAACAAAAAGTGAATGGAATGAGATGCACGCAATCGTGAGAGAGGGAGAGAGTGTGCGAGAGAGAGAGAGAAAGTGAGAGAGAGAGGGAGAGAGAGAAAGTGAGAGAGAGAGAGAGAGAGGAGTGAGAGAGAGAGTGAGAGAGGGAGAGAGTCACACCAGACGCATGAGAATGAGCAAGGAGAGGACGTGATTTTACATTCTATTAATAAATCGTACCGCCGGCGGGACGCTAGTGGTGAGAGGGTGAATGTCACACGAAGTCCACGGAAAGCTGAGACTTGTGATTTCAACTTGAACATTTTTACAATGAGTTACAATAGTGTCTTTATCAGACCACTTTTTGTTGCATAATGCAGACATCATGATAGTCAGACATACATAGGAATAACACAGTAGGGTGAAATTCACTAAGGAAGAAACCACAAATTAACTAATGTACAGACTTGTAATTTAAAAAATGTCATTTTGGCTATAAATAAATGTCTATAATGTGTTTATGCTTCAGTTACTATGGTCAGCAATTATTGGGCTGGGTGATAAATTGAATAGCTCTAAGCGTAACCTTTCAGAGCAAAATGATGAGTACTAAAGCATTCAGTCATTATATGTGTCGTTGGTACAAAGTGCACTTGGAGTCTCCCAATGTAATTTTTTCGGAAGCGTTCATAAAATTAGATAAACTGTAAAACACACATTTTCTTTTTGTAAAAGTAAATTTGGCGAAGTCAGTATCCCAATGTATTTTCCAGTTCCCAGCTATAGTTATCGGGCTTCTATTTACAAAACAAATGCAGGCAGAATTCTTTGTTTCTTTTTTTGTGTGTATTCAAAGTGCATACAACAGTAAGACACAGTGATTTACTGTTGAGAAACAAACCTCAGAGTGTCACCTTTCAAATCCATCATGCATATCATCCAAATGGCCCAAGAACAGCATGCAATTTACTTTGGGATTTTCTGCTAATTTTACAGGAATCTTAAAGGGTTAAATTATCATTATAATGCTTATGTCATTAATGTTTATAATGCTATATTTTCATCTACATTACGTCATAAAACTGCTAGAATTTGTTTAATCGAAGTATGCGTACTGCTGAACAAATATGAAGAAAAAAGTATTTTTGGGGATTTTTGAAAAAGAAACATCTAAAAGCAATATGACCGTCTCAAATAACAGGCATTGCACGAGCATGAAACTAAACTACTGCTAAACTAAAACGTTAATATCCCAACGCATCCTATATTAGATGAATCAGATATGCATGTAGCTAACCCAGACATCACTACATGACTCCAACTGAGCTTCTCTCTATCTTTTCAACTCGAACCGCACGTTTAAAGCTAAAATCAAAGGGTGCCGCCCAAACGCTATAACCAATCAGAAATTCATGCGCCGCTGTCTGGCCAAGGATTCGCTGTTGCACACCCCTAATTTGGATCTTTCTGTTCATCAAACAATCTTGAAAAAAATATACGCAACTGTTTTAAATATTATTAATAATAATAAATTACCATATTAGGATGATTTCTGAAAAATCATGTGACTGGAGTTATGATGCTGAAAATTTTGCGTTTGAAATCACAGGAAGAAATTACATTTTAAAATAGAAATCAATTATTTTAAATAGTAAAAATATTTTGCAATATTACTGCTATTGGATCAAATAAATGCAGGCTTGCTGAGCAGAAGAGATGAATGCATGCATACGCATGTAAGTTAGATATGCATGCAATCGTTGTTAGTGTGTTGTTTTGCAGTGATAGTGTGTGAAGTGTGTGTGGTTTGTTCCGTCAGTATCTCGACGGAGCGTCATCGAGCGGAGGTGCGCAGGGCCGTGAATGATGAGCGCCTGACCACCATCGCGTATCAGTGAGTGTCACCCGTTCTAGTCACATGTGACCGCTCTAGTGCTTTAGTCAGCTGCAGCTGGAATAAAGCTGGTATGTTCTGCAGCATGTCGGGGCCCAACAGCTCGTCGGAGTGGTCCATCGAGGGCCGTCGGCTGGTTCCTCTCATGCCCAGACTGGTTCCTCAGACGGCCTTCACTGTGATGGCCAATGCGATGGCCAACGCCACGGCGCACCAGAACTCCTCGCTGCTCCTGCCCGCCGACACCGCCAACAAAGAAGGTACAAGTGATGTTACTTTACTACGGTAATTATTAGGGCTGGACAGTGTTGGGGAAAGTTACTTTTAAAAGCAATGCATTGCAATATTGTGTTACTCCCTAAAAAAGTACTTGTTACGTTACTTTTGAGTTACTTTTTAAATCTGGGCAGGGTTTGCTTGTTTGTGTTTTAATATAAAAAGTTCTTCTTGTACAAATGTAAAAGCCTTTCACACCAAAAGTGAATCCGCTTCAGGCTGAAGGAAATGTAAATTCACGTCTGTACAGTAGAGGGCGCCGCTCAAACTAATCACATGAAGAATATGACGCAGGAGAAGAAAGTTCAACACTATTCACCAATAACTCAAATCAAACACTAATGTGTCATTTCTGCTTATTAGCATGGTTGAATTGGATCATAGAAGTCACAAAGATGGGATTAAAAATGGGATTAAATACATAAATTAGGCTATATTTGTTTTATTTACCATTTCATTTAAATACATGTTGATATTTAGTCTAGATCTACAGTAAGATCATGTTCACACACTTACTCCTGATTTCTCTCAACATGGCAACACAAGAGCTGTCACTCAATTTACACTGAGTAAATTACATACATGTTGATATTGAAAGTCTAAGATCAGATTATCCGAATGCATGGCGATTCTTTCTCGAGTCGATTCTGAACAGTAGATGGCGCTGCACGCTTCACAAACAGCCGAACTCTGCTTGTTTCCAAATCCTTACACACACTTGAACATAAAATAATCATTCTGAAAAGGTTGAAGTGAATAAAATCAGAAAAGGTTGAAGTGAATTACAAGGTGTTCACAGTGGACTGTGTTTACATGAATCTGGCGTCATAAAAGCTTTTATTTTGTTTTTATTTTAGTTTACTCTGAGCCGTCTATTAATTTCCATTTTAGGTGAGATTACAGACTCGCAATGCTCTACCACTGAGCCATTATTGTGGTTATTATAATTTCTTTATTTTTTTGTCTTGAGTAATCTGTTTTGTGGTTAATATAAATACTATTATTTGTTTATTATTATTATTTTGTAAAGTTTTGTATATGTTGTGTCTGAGTAATCTGTTAATTATGAAATTATGCCTTTTAAATTCGAATGTAGTTCAAATATTGATCATATTTAAGTACAAGATTTGACAGCCCTAGTTGTGTCTGTGTAATCTTTGTTTTGTGGTTAATATAATACACACTCTCAGAGACAGGAAGTGTGTTCCTCACTGTGTGTGTGTGTGTGTGTGTGTTGCAGTGGTGGTGTGTTATTCGTACACCAGCACCACCTCCACTCCACCCAGCGCATCGGCTCCCAGCAGCAGCAGCGCAGCAGCGGCCATCAAATCCCCTCGACCCGCCAGCCCTGCCTCAAACGTGGTGGTGCTGCCCAGCGGGAGTACAGTCTACGTCAAGAGTGCGTCTCTCACAGACACAGACACACACACACAGATACGCACACACAGACACATGCACGCACACACACGCACACACACACACACACACACACACACACACACACACACACACACACACACACAGAAACGTACGCACACGCACACGCACACACACACGCACACACACACATGCACACACACACACAGACATACGCACACACACACACACACACACACACACAGACATGCACACACTCATGCAAACACACAGACACGCACACACACCCACAGACATACGCGCACACAAGCACACACAGACAGACACACACAGACACACACACAGGCGCACGCACGGCCACACACACAGACACACACAGATGTACGCACACACAAACTCACAGACACACACAGATGTACGCACGCACACACACACACACACACACACACACACACACACACACACACACCTGGAGCAGTGGACACACACACACACAGACAGACATGCACACACTCATGCAAACACACAGACACGCACACACACCCACAGACATACGCACACACAAGCACACACAGACAGACACACACACAGATGCACGCGCACGCACGGCCACACACACACACACAAACAAACACACATACACTTGAATGAACGAGTCAATGACAAATACATGTTTAACAGTCACTTGTTGCCACCTAGAGGAGAAAAATATGTTTTATTATAAAGTGCTTTTATTTAAAGTGCCATTTATTTATAAAGTGTTTTTTACAATGCAGATAGTGTCAAAGCAGCTTAACAGTATTAAACAGGCCAGACGAGAACGGAACGCTACTTCGACACTATTTAATACTGTATTAAAGCTGTGTGACGTCTCGTTGTGTCTGTCAGGCGTGAGCTGCTCCGATGAGGACGAGAAACCTCGTAAGAGGCGGAGAACCAACTCCTCTAGCTCCTCCCCCGTGCTGCTGAAGGAGGTGCCTAAAGTGGTCACGCCCATTTCCAAAACCATCACGGTTCCAGTGAGCGGCAGCCCCAAGATGAGCAACCTGATGCAGAGCATCGCCAACTCGCTGCCGCCGCACATGTCCCCGGTGAAGATCACCTTCACCAAACCCTCCACCCAGACCACCAACAGCACCACGCAGAAGGTCAGGCGCACTTCCTTCCCGTCACGTTCCCACAATCCTGTGCTGCTTTCCTGTCATTAAGATGCTCCAATAGCGCCACAGCTGCTGTGTGTAATAACAACACACACACACATTATCATCTTCACCAAAGTTAAGACTCTCCTTTCATCGCAGACATTCGGAAAAGTAATTCATGCATTTGTTACATCTAGGTTCGACTATTGCAATTCGCTGTACTATGGGATAAATCAGTCATCATGGAGCGACTGCAATTGGTTCAAAATGCAGCGGCTAGGCTTTTGACTGGCACGTGCAAATTTCAACACATTACTCCCATTTGGTCCACATGCAGTGCTTACCTGTTCAACTTAGAGTGGAATACAAAATGTTAACATTGGTTTTTAAAGCACTTTATAATCTTGCACCAACTTATCTCTGAGTTTCTGCACCCACACAAATCAGCGAGGCCGCTCAGATCCATGTTTTTAGGTATTTTATAAACTCGTAGGTCCAAACTAAAACACCGTGGCGCTCGAGCCAACGCTTTGAAACAATCTCCCGGTTTCCATCCAAACGATTTCTTTAAATTTCACCTCCTTGATTGATTTGTAACGACTTAATGAAGTGCTTTTGTGTTTTATTCTTTGTGACTCTATTATTATTTATTTTTTAATTCGTTTTGTTGTTGTTTACTATGCCATGTAAAGCACTTTTTTCAACCTCAAGTTGTGTTAAATGTGCTATATAAATAAAATAAACAAACAAACACACACATATACAGTGCATAAATATATATGTATTTACACAGACATACACTACCATTCATAATTTTGGGAGCAGTAAGATTTTTTAATGTTTTTTAATTGAGTCTCTTCTGCTTATCAAGGCTGTATTAATTTGAGGTGAAATATTATTGCAATTTATAATGGTGGTTTCCTATTTTAATAAACTTTAAAATATGATTTATTTCTGTGATGAAACATGTATTTTCAGCATCATTACTCCAGTCTTCAGTGTCACATGATTTTCAGAAATCATAATAATATACTGATTTATGATTAATGTTGAAACTGTTGTGCTGCTGAATTTTTTTTGGGGAACCTGTAATACTTTTTTCTTTGATAATATAAAAGTTGGAAATACCACCGCTGAAAAGTTTGGGGTTTTTCTAAATAAATTATTACTTGTATTAAGTTTCACTTTTAATACTTAAATTTAAGAATTCATCTACTTCTATTTCTCACTAATTCATTAATGCTTTTATTTATCACGAAAAGCATTAAATTATCAAAATTGACAATAAAGAAATGTATAATGTGACAAAAGATTTCTATTTCAATCAAATGCTGTTCGTTTGAACTCTATTCATCTGTGAATCCTAAAAAAAATAATAATAATAAAAAATGAAAATAATAAAAAAATAAAAATTCCACAAGTTTTTCAGCGCAACTGTTTCAAACATTGATAATAATCAGAAATGTTTCTTGAGCAGTATATTATTATGATTTCTGAAGATCATGTGACACTGAAGACTGCAGTAATGATGCTGAAAATACAGCTTTGATCACAGAAATAAATTACAAGTTAACAGATATTAACATAGAAAGCAGCTGTTTTAAATGGCAATAATATTTTACAATTTTTACTGCATTTTTTTTAATCAAACAAATGCAGCAGTGGTGAGCAGAAGAGACTTAATGACATCAAAATCCAGCCACAAATGCTCGAATGTTCCTTCAGAGCAAGTGAGCACTATAAAGAATCACTGAATCATATGTTTGAATGATTCACTGAGTCGACTCTGTGCTGCAGGTGATAATCGTGACGACGTCTCCCAGCTCCAACTTCGTGCCGAACATCTTGTCCAAGTCGCACAACTACGCGGCCGTGTCTAAGCTGGTGTCGAGCGCTGCGCTCACCGCCGCCAGCCACAAACAGACCATGGTGATCTCCGCCGGCTCCAGCGCGGCCCCGGGGCCCTGTCCTGTCGCGGTGACGACCATGGTGTCCTCCTCACCTTCAGTGGTGATGTCCACCATCGCACAGGGTGAGTGTGTGTGTGTGTGTGTGCGCGTCAAGTCAAGTCACCATTATTTATATAGCGCTTCTTACAATGCAGATTGTGTCGAAGCAGCTTTACAGTGTTAAACAGGGAAATAGTGGTTCATTCTCCTCTGGCCAGACACAACCAGCAGTTTAATTCTAGGCTGCAGCAGAGGACTCCGTTCTGTTTCCGATGGCCATCTAGGAGACACTAGGGATCAGTCTCTGGGGCTCATCTAGTAGATATGGTCTCCGCTGACATTCAGGGCTCTCAAGGGCATCTCTAGGTGCTGATCCACTGGATACAGTCTGGATCGGGTGGCTACGGTGAACTCAGAATAAGAAAGAAACAGACTAATATTCTTCTTACGATATAACAAGTACATGGGGTATTATGGGAAGTGTTCTAGGGCTGCTGCGATTCGTCGACGTCATCGATTACGTCGACTATAAAAATACGTTGATTAGCATTTAGTGCGTCGACGCGTCACACCTTTAGCCGTGCCCATTGCGCGAGCCTGCAGTTATCCCTACTTAAGACCGTTTTTCTGCCATGTTTAACACAAACAAGACTCTAGAGCAGAAGTTAAAGGCTAGTATGGCAACTTCACAGAGCGTTCATAGAGCGTTATATTATTATACGACCGTCAGAACCACATATATATATATATATAACCGCACTGACGCCTTTACATTGTCAGGATTCACAACCGCATTCAAAGCTGCGCTGAATGAATGGGACAGCACGGGACATCGAGTTGCAGATATAATCATGACGGGTTTAATGCACTAACAGAGACGGAGAAGGAGAAATGATTCGCGTTCATCTTAAGATCCACCGGAGCTGCCGTCAGTGCCCTGGTGCCCAGAGAGCGTGTTTGGTGCGATCGGCGCACGCGAGATTTCTGAGACGCGCGCACCAAATGTGCTCTCTGCACACGCTATCATTAGCATAACAATGAATACTAACACCATGTTTCCTAATAATATATCCCAAGGGTAACATGTAAAGTGTGAAAAGTAACGGTCCTAGTACCGAGCCTTGAGGTACTCCATACTGCACTTGTGCTCGATATGATGCCTCTTCATTCACTGCCATGAATTGATGTCGGTCAGATAAGTACGATTTGAACCATGCCAGTGCACTCTCTAATGCCAATCCTACTGTATCCAGTAGCACTAATAGAGAGATGCACCCACGATCAGATGATAAGAGCAGGTCTTTTGTAACTCTAATGAGAGCATCTAAATCCTGACTGTGTGAGAGAGAGTGTGTGTTTCAGTATGTTAATGTGTGTGTGTGTGTGTGTGAGAGAGAGTGTGTGTTTCAGTATGTTAATGTGTGTGTGTGTGTGTGTGTGTGTGTGTGTGTGTGTGTGTGTGTGTGTGTGTGTGTGAGAGAGAGAGTGTGTGTTTCAGTATGTTAATGTGTGTGTGTGTGTGTGTGTGTGTGTGTGTGTGTGTGTGTGTGAGAGAGAGTGTGTGTGTGTATGATGTGTGTGTGTGTGTGAGAGAGTGTGTGTTTCAGTATGTTAATGTGTGTGTGTGTGTGTGTGTGTGTGTGTGTGTGTGTGTGTGTGTGTGTGTGTGTGTGTGTGTGTGTGTGTGGTTCAGGGGGCTCGTCCGCGGCGGTGAAGTTGGCCTCCACTCGTCTGCCGTCTCCCAAGGCTCTAGTCAGCTCTCCGTCTCAGATCCTGCAGATTCCCAAAGCGCAGCAGACGGTTCAGTCCGTGTCTCCTAAAGGCATGCAGGCCTCGTCTCCTCAGAGCGCCAGCGCTGCTGCCGGAGCCAAACCCACCTTTCAGATCAAACAGGAGTCTGGTGAGCACACAAGACAGCAGATAAAGCACAGGGCTGCGCCTCTAAAGGGCTTTTCACACTGAACATGAAAAGTCGCAATGATGCTTTTGATTCAAAACAATAGATATTCACACCATTCGCGGTATGAAAAAACAAGTCCCCCCCCGTCGCTCCGTGACAAACCGGGCCGTCCAATCAGATTTGAGCAGCTGCTGTTGCACAAAAGGGTGAGCGTGGTGGCGCTGTTTCCAAAACCAGTGTAAAGAAACACTGCAGAAGAGTATTCTGAGAGAGAAGAGGATGCGTTCTTGTTCTCTTTGGTATCTGAGAACAGATTTGTTCTCGCATGTCCTTTATACATAATATAATTTCTAATAATTCTCCACTGAATGTGATCTGAAGAGCACTGTCCGTTTTCTTCCACTGGCGCGAGTGTTATGCGCTTTTCCTTTTTTCCATATTCTATCAAAATGCTTGCTACGGATGCAAAAACGCAGAAAATCGAACCTGGTCTGAATTTTTTTATTACAGACGAAAGCTTTGGAGGCAGTGTGTAAACATGATTGACACAACATGAGGTCGTATTAATTTTTAACGTGCGAAAACTTCGGACGAGAATTTCAGTGTGCAAAGACCTTACTCTAGATCTGTCAATCATGGGATCATATGTCCTGCCATTACGTATAAAAAACAAGAGAAGCATTTTCATGTATAGAAAAATGGCTAGATATTTTCTGTATGTGTTTTATGCCATTCATGATATTTTTATAACAGGAAAGGATGTTTATGACCAATGAGAGGCAGGTGTCGTGCTCATTCCTTAATAGACATACAAAGAGTGCTTGTCTGCCTATTATAGAGTAAAAATCCACTTTAGATCTCAATCGCAAGTTATTACAAGCACTCGATGATGGTTCGAAGTGTGTTTTAAGCAAAAACATAAATAATCACATCTTCTACATTTTCAAATGTAGCTAGCTACTAATTGTAGTACCTCTATTTATATTTTAAGATGTATTCTTGTTACCATTATAGATAGTTTGTGTTTAGAACCAGACTTTATTAAAAGTTATAAAAGGTAAAAAAATATAAAAGTTAATTGCCCTGTGTTGTTTGTGTGTGCGTGTGCGTGTGTGTGTGTGTGTGTGTGTGTGTGTGTGTGTGTGTGTGTGTGTGTGTGTGTGTGTGTGTGTGTGTGTGCGTGCGGATGTGTGTGTGTGTGTGCGTGTGTGTGCGTGTGTGTGTGTGTGTGTGCATGTGCGTGTGTGTGTGTGTGTGTGTGTGTGTGTGTGTGTGCGCGTGCGTGTGTGTGTGTGTGTGTGTGCGTGTGTGTGCGTGTGTGCGTGTGTGTGTGTGTGTGTGTGTGGATGTGCGTGCGTGTGCAGGAATGAAGATCATCACGCAGCAGATGCAGCCCAGTAAGATCTTACCCAAACCCTCCAGTGCAGGGCTGCCCAGCAGTAGCTCCGCCCCCATCATGGTGGTCAGCAGCAACGGCGCCATCATGACCACCAAACTGGTGTCCACTCCCACAGGTACACACACACACACACACACACACCTCTCATTCATGTGTGTTACAGTACAGGGATATACGTGCGTTTGTGTTGTCTTCGTTGTTTTGCAAATACTAATAATTCTAGTTTGTTTTGACAAATTTTATATACTCAAATAAAATTAATTATCAGTATTTTATATATTCAGTGTGTGCGTGTGTGCGTGTGTGTGTGTGTGTGTGTGTGTGTGTGTGTGTATATGGGTGGTTGACGTATCAATGTGTCCTATGGTGTGATGGAAAAATTTAAAGAAATATCCTCTAACATTTGAAGATAAACCTCTCTCTCGCTCTCTCTTTCTATATATATATATATATTTATTTATGAAGAGTTGAGATACAAAATCATCCAAGTGCCGTTTAAAATTTTCTTCTTAAATGAGATCATTTTAACATGTTTACGTTCAGGTATTGTCATTATAGTAAAATTACTGAACCTACACATAGGAGCCTGATATAAATGCTCACTTTAGAAGAACATTTTAAATGGCTCTTGGATGATTTTGTATCTGAACTCTTATTTGTGTGTGTGTGTGTGTGTGTGTACACACACACACACACACTCCCCTCCAAAAGTACTTGAACAGTGAGGCCAATTCCTTTATTTTTGCTGTAGATTGAAAAATTTGGGTTTTACAGCAAAAGATGAATATGAGACAAGAGATCAACATTTCCAGGTATTTTCATCTGGATCTGATAAACACAACTTCGAGGATAGCACCTTTTGTTTGAACCCACCCATTGCACATGTGGCCAAAAGTGTTGGAACAGATCGACTTAAGCTAGATTAAAGTGAATAAGACGTAATAATTAGTTGCAAATCCTTGTTGCCAAAAATATTGGAACATGTGACTGACAGGTGTGTTTTGTTGCCCTCCTATTACATTGATTATTCAAACACTAAATAGCCCTGAATGTCTGCGCTGTTTCAGATTTGAGTTTGAACCAAATCAATCAGAGCCATTGCACAAACATTGGCCATAGCCAGTACAACCATTTGGACTATCCAGAAGAAGAAAGAAACCACTGGTGTACTAAGTAACAGACCTCGAACAGACCAAGGAAAACATCAGCAGTTGACGACAGAAACATTGTGACAGATGTGAAGAAAGACCCTAAAACTACTGTTAGTAACAACCTCCAGAGGGCAGGAGTGACGGTCTCTCAATCAACTGTTCGCAGAAGACTTCATGAAGGTGCAAAAACCACTCATTAGCAAGAAGAATAGGAGACGAGCCTCACAAATTCTGGGATAAAGTTTTATGGACTGATGTGAAAAAGATTGACCTTTAAAAAAGGATGAAATGGCTAGAGTTTGGAGGAAAAAGGGATCTGATCCCAAACATACAAGCTCATCTGAAACGCAGTGGAGGTAGTGTCATGACTTGGGCTTGCATCACTTCTTCTGGGACGGACTCGTTAATCTTAACTGATGATGGAGCGTATGACGACAGCAGTACAATAAACTCAAGTCTACAGAAACCTTTTGTCTGCCAATTTACAAAAAGACTTCTTCTGCAACCAAACGTACGACGACAGCAGTACAATAAACTCAAGTCTACAGAAACCTTTTGTCTGCAAATTTACAAAAAGATGCAACCAAACTGATTATCAGGCAGCAATATAATGACCCAAAACATAGTGTCAAAGCAACAAAAAGTTCATCAGGGGCAAGATGGTTTAAAACTGGTCTATCTCAAGACTTAAACCCTATAGAGCATGCATTTTAAATTTAAGGCTGCGGTGAAAGCTTGGAAAAGCATCACAGAAGAATGCAGACGTTTGGTGATGTCAATGAGTCACAGGCTTGATGCAGTCATTGCAAGCTAAGGATATGCAACTAAATATTACGTCTTATTCATGTAAGTCAATCTGTTCATGAAAGTGAAGATCTAACGTAAAGCGCTGCAGATCCTGACAGATATCTTATCATGTCGTCTCTGTTAATATGCATGTTAATGAACTGGTGACTGGTGTGTTTTATCAGGCGACGCATGTTAGTCCCGCTATGAACTGGTCCCGCAGGAGCCACGTACGTCAAAACCACGAGCGGCAGCATCATCACAGTCGTGCCCAAGTCTCTGGCCACGCTGGGAGGCAAGATCCTCACCTCCAACATGGTGTCGGGTAAGAGGCGACGTACACATAGTCAGAGATATGTGACCACAAAACCAGTCATAAGGGTCAATTTTTTATGAAATTGTGATTTGTACATTATGAGTAAATAAGTCCCATGGTTTGTTATGATAGGCTATCGGATACAACTATTTGAAAACTGGAACTGAGGGTGCAAAAAAAGAAATATTGAAAATCGCCTTTAAAGTTGTCCAAATTAAGTTTTGATATATTTTTGGTAGGAAATTTCTAAATCAGTGGGGCAAAAAAGTATTTAGTCGCAGGAGTTCTCCCACTTAAAAAGTGAGAGACGTAATTTTCATCAAAACCACTATGAGAGCAAAATAAGAAAAAAAATCCAGAAAATCACATTGTAGGATTTTTAAAGAATTTAGCAAATTATGGTGGAAAATAAGTATTTGGTCATACAAACACAAGATTGCTGGCTCTCGACCTGTAACCCTTTAAAGTCTCTGTCCTCCACTCGTTACCTGTATTAATGGCACTGTTTGAACTCGTTATGTATAAAAGACACCTGTCCACAACCTCAAACAGTCACACTCCAAACTCCACTATGATCAAGCAAGAGCTGTCAAAGGACCTAGAAACACAATTGTAGACCTGCACCAGGCTGGGAAACTGAATGCAATGTAAGCAGCTTGGTGGGTAACTGTGGGAGCAATTATTAGAAAATGGAAGACATACAAGACCACTGATAATCTCCCTCGATCTGGGGCTCCACCGATCTACCCCGTGTCAAAATTATCAAGAATGTGAGCAAAAATCCCAGAACCACACGGGGGACCATAGACCTCAGAGCTGGGACCAAATAACAAAGACTACCATGTAACACACTGCGCCGCCAGGGACAAATCCTGCAGTGCCACGTGTCCCCCTGTAAGCCATATGTCCAGGCCCGTCAAGTGTGCTAGAGAGCATTTGGATTCCAGAAGAGGATTGGGAGAATGTCAATCAGATGAAACCAAAACCAACTTTTTGTAAAAACTCAACTTGTCGTGTTTGGAGGATAAAGAACATTATCCAAAGAACACCATATCTACTGTAAATGGGGGTGGAAACAATGCTTTGGGGCTGTTTTTCCAAAGGGACAGGACGATGCTGTGTAAAGGAAAGAATGAATGCCATGTTTGATATTTATGAAAACCTCCTTCCATCAGCAAGGGCATTGAAGGACGTGGCTGGGTCTTTCAATGACAATTCCCAAACACACCGCCCGGGCAACGAAGGAGTGGCTTCTGAGCATTTCAAGGTCCTGGAGTGGCCAGCCACTCCAGATTCAACCCCATGAAAATCTTTGGAGGGAGTTGAAAGTCCCAAAACAACTGCTCTGAGGGATCTGCATGGAAATGGGCCAAAATCGAAAGTGTGTGAAAACCTTTGAAGACTTACAGAAACGTTTGACCTCTGTCATTGCCAACAAAGGGTATATAACAAAGTATTGAGATGAAATTTTGTTAGACCAAATACTTATTTTCCACCATAATTTGCAAATAAATTATTTAAAAATCCTACAATGTGATTTTTATTTTGTTTTCTTATTTTGTCTCTTTTGAGGTATATATATTGAAAATTACAGGCCTCTCTCATCTTTTTAAGTGGGAGAACTTGAAATTGGCTGACTAAAACTTTTTTGCCCCACTGTATCTTCATGGAACATGATCTTAATATCCTAATGATTTTTGGCATAAAAGAAAAATTGATAATTTTGACCCGTACAATGTATTGTTGGCTATTGCTACAAATATACCTGTGCTGCTTATGACTGTTATATTTCCATAACATACTTCCATTATATTTATTTTTCCGATTTTTACAGTGTTGCGTGTTATGAACAGCGTTATCAGCGCTGCTGAGTTCAACGAGTCCCGCGTCTCATTCTTTTTTTTATCCCAAATATATTTATTTAATATTTTCCAACTTTAGCAGAACACACATCAATATGAACCATAGTCATTAGAGAAAGAAAATCGTCAAACTAAACATAAGCATATTTATCCTAGGCCACTAAAAAGGAAGATGCGATACTCAAATGAAGTGAATAACCATATTAAATACATAGAGGTAGTACAATACAACATCTGACTCTTATGCACTTACATGAGGAACATGAATAAGAAAACTCGGTAACACTTTATATTAAAGTGTCCATAATACAGAGTAATTATCTAGTTAAGCTGTTGTACTTACATGAAACAAAATGTACTTACATGTAATTAAGTTATGAACAGACTGTAATTACAGTTTGTAATTATGTA
>CM049866.1:1255000-1272500 GCA_027474115.1 Schizopygopsis malacanthus
AAACACTCTACATACATATTAAAGAAAATGCATGATAAAAAATAAATAAACACTACAAAATTACTAAAGATTTAAATAAAATTAAAATTAAAACACACAACGTTATTTAAAACTGTTAATGCTTAAAAAAATAGCCCCCATAATATTTAGCTTTATGAATATCTAAACATGCAATATGTCAACAGAAAGAACAGACAACAAAAAGACAACAAACTTAATGACTTTAATTAGAGACAGAACTGCAATCACTTTGCACAAAGCTAATGACACAATCTAAATAAAAACAATGGAGAAATAAACTATTGGTTTAAAGATGTTAATTATGTATATAGAAACGACTTATGCAAAATATCCATTTATAAGCAAATATTTGAGTGTAGTTGAGATTTAGCTTGTTTTGATTCTCTGGTTAGCGGAGATTTCTCTACAGGATCATGGCTCGTGTAGTTTCAGTAAAAGAAGTGGAAATAATGCAGGCTGATGGCTTCAACACAAGCACACACCATTGATTCACAACCTAGCCGTTCATAATTGCTCTGTCTTTAATGCTTTGTGAGTTATCGTTATAAATCAATTCTCCACTGGACAAAATGAATGAGATTTTTACTTGCACGCTGTAATCAATTATTAGTCAGACAAACAGCATTATATTGTATATGGTTGTCATTGGTCTCTCAGTAGTAGACATTATTCAAAGCAAGGGTGTGTGTGTGTGTGTGTGTGTGTGTGTGTGTGTGTGTGTGTGTGTGTGAGAGTGAGAGTGTGTGTGTGTGTGTGTGTGAGAGTGTGTGTGTGTGTGTGTGTGTGTGTGTGTGTGTGTGTGTGTGTGTGTGTGTGTGTGTGAGAGTGTGTGTGTGTGTGTGTGTGAGTGTGAGAGTGTGTGTGTGTTTCTGAGAGTCTGAGAGTGTGTGTGTGTGTGTGTGTGTGTGTGTGTGTGTGTGTGTGTGAGAATGTATATAAATATTTTATGTATGGAAAGACGTGTATGTATATAAGCCTATATGTGCATTTGTATTCTATAATTTTTTGGAGTAGTATTATTGAATATGAATATTTTATGTTTTTCTTGCAATTTTATCTTTCAATATACCTTCTGCTATAATTCAATCTCAGTATCGCTAAACAGCAGAAAAGTAAATAAACCTCAAAGCAGCAGTTGATTGTGATTGGTCAGACACTGCACTGTTAATGATCCGTGATGATGTGTTGTGCGCAGGTCCTGATCAAGCCCAAGCCCATGGCGTTTCAGACGGCGGTGGTCAGCGAACAGGCCCGTCAGCTGGTCAGCGAGACGCTGCAGCAGGTCTCACGCAGCGCAGACTCCGCCCAGGAGGGGGCGCTCAAGGACGACTCGCCCTCGTATACAGAGAGCAGCACGGTGACCTCCGACAGCACTCACGGTCAGCACACTCATGCATTGTAGTCAATGCATCCTAGAATCAACTCTCTTAAAGTGACAGTGCACTCAATAATCAGCACTCTGTCATCATTCACCCACTACGGTTGAAATTTTCCCACTGGTTAATCGACGTGTGAAAACACCGGTAATACTGGTATCACCATGCGGGGGTCCCCTATTTTCCTCGTTTTACTTTCCTTTTCAATAACTTAAAAGCACCATGCGCATTTTACTTTCACTTTCAAATTAGCAGCAATTTAGTCTAGCACTTAGCCTATATATATATTAAATCATAGAACTTTTATTAACAAAATAAATTAAAATACATCAGGGAATTCAATCCGGACATGCTTCCATTTCCTATTTCAAGAGCACTAATTATATTTCCTACTTTGATAAACGCATGTTAAACTTGTAAATCATTTGTTTACGTTTTTATGTCTCTTTAGAGATGGTCCGAAATATTTAAAGTTATTATATATTTTACATTACTTTTTAAATCTGGGCAGGGCTTGCTTGTTTGTTTATAAAATAAAAAGCTCTTATTTTACAAATGTTACAAACTCGGACTAATGTCCGTCCTGTGCACTGAGCTCTCTCCTCGCATCACGAGTAGACACGCCCCTTACTGCTGATTGGCTACAAGTTTGTTTTGGTACTCGACCCCGACTCAGTTTTTGAAAAAATACACACCCCACCTTTAAGTGTGAAAGAAGGCCGTCTCTCTGTATTCAGATGCTCTGCCGGTGGTGCACCTCATCACCTCCAGGGGGCAGGAGTGGATTGAGCAGGAGGTGTCCGTGGAAGCGAGTCCCACCATCATTTACCAGGACATGACAGGAGAGTCTCAGTCGGCCACATCCACCATCAAAGCCCTGCTGGAGCTGCAGCAGACCAGCAGTGCGTATCTGAGCATGCTCCTGCTGCATTAAATGCATTATATTGTATATGCATGGTATAGTTCATAGGGCTTCACGATTAATTGAATGCGATATTCATGCACCATCTCATCAGTAAAACCGGTTCTGTGATCAGTAGCAAATCTCCATCACCTGCTTTCAGATGGAGCAAGCATTTACTACACAGAGCCGTAGTTCACTGACAAACTACGCAAAAACAATTGCAGACGATATAATCACGCGGTTATGAAATCAAAGAAATCGTTCAGCTTCTCAGTGAACTACGGCTCTGTGTAGTAAATGCTGCTTCCATATGAAAATACCACATTTAATGCCATGTTTTTACTCCAAACTCACTTTATAACATCAGTCGAGTGTTTGAAATAAATCCTTCTGTGAGATGATGACGTGGCTTCTTACACGGAATAATATATTTCAATATTTTATAGTATTCTAAGCTGTGTCGATTAGCATTGCATTATTATAATGACAATTATAATAATAATACTTATAATAAGAACCTAGATAAATCATATATTGTAATATCCCTGTGTTTATTAGTCACGTTGAGTAAATGAAAGCTGTTAAATCTTCTGTTTATTCATAGGGATATGCTGGGTTTCTTCTACGGGGTGTATTTGGAGTTTCTCAGGTCTTCAGATGGAGATTTACTACTGATCACAGAACTGTGCTTCACTGACATGATACACATGATCTATCGCAGCTTCTACCTAATCGTGATTTCATTTTGATTTACCGTGCAGCCCTAATAGTTCACCCAAAAATGATAATTCTGTCATTAATTACTCCCCCTCATGTTGTTCCAAACCCGTAAGACCCCATCAAAACCCCATCAAAAATATCTTAATTTGTGTTCTGAAGATGAACGAAGGTCTTACGGGTTTGGAACGACACGAGGGGGAGTAATTAATGACAGAATTATCATTTTTGGGTGAACTAACCAAGGTTATTTTCGTAAACGAACACTAAGACGAAAACGATTGATGAAAAAACAATTTCATAAACCGAAATAAAATAAAAATGTCAAGATATTAGAAAAACGAAACGAACCTAACAACAGTTATTGAAAAACTAACTGAAATAAAATAATACTTAACAAAAATAAATATTAGTTTTCGTAATTATTACGTTCTCTCCTCTTGGCGGAAAATATATGAGCGGTGTGACCGTTTAATCCAGCGGTTCTCAATTCCAGTCCTCGCGCCCCCCCGCTCTGCATATTTCGTATGTTACTCTTATCGCTTCAGATGTTTGTTCTGTTCGAACGTAAGTGCCCTGCGAAGTGGACATCACAGGATATTCCTCCATGATTCCAGTTCGAAGCGAACGTATATATTCCATTCAAAGTGCACTGAAGTGTGCGAGACGTGAATTAAAATTGTATATATTTACAGAGCTCACATGCAATGACCCTGTGTAGGGAGCAATGGACCCAGCAATCTGTGTAGGGAGCAATGGACCCTAGGGAGCAATGGACCCTGTGTAGGGAGCAATGGACACTGTGTAGGGAGCAATGGACCCTGTGCAATGGCAGCAATCCCATGCAATGGAGGGAGCAAGAGCAATGGACTGTAATGGAGTAAATAATCTGTTAGGGAGCCAGGGAGCCACCAATGGAGGGAGCAATGGAGGGAGCAATAGGGAGCAATGGAGGGAGCAATGGAGGGAGCAATGGACCCTGTGTAGGGAGCAATGGACCCTGTGTAGGGAGCAATGGAGGGAGCAATGGACCCTGTGTGGGAGCAATGGAGGGAGCAATGGACCCTGTGTAGGGAGCAATGGACCCTGTGTAGGGAGCAATGGACCCTGTGTAGGGAGCAATGGACACTGTGTAGGGAGCAATGGACCCTGTGTAGGGAGCAATGGACCCTGTGTAGGGAGCAATGGACGCTGTGTAGGGAGCAATGGACCCTGTGTAGGGAGCAATGGACCCTGTGTAGGGAGCAATGGACACTGTGTAGGGAGCAATGGACCCTGTGTAGGGAGCAATGGACACTGTGTAGGGAGCAATGGACCCTGTGTAGGGAGCAATGGACACTGTGTAGGGAGCAATGGACCCTGTGTAGGGAGCAATGGACACTGTGTAGGGAGCAATGGACCCTGTGTAGGGAGCAATGGACACTGTGTAGGGAGCATGGACCCTGTGTAGGGAGCATGTCAATCGGAACACAGTTCATGCATGGAGCGCACTTCTAACAAGCTGATTATCTGAATCAGGTGTGTTAACAAAGAGAGACATGCAAAATATGCAGAGCGGGGGGGGCTCGAGGACTGGAATTGAGAACCTCTGGTTTAGGGAAAGACCTGTAAATGGCGCATCAGGCACATGGTTGATTCCTGCACGGGGTCCTGTTTAATAAACGTGCACCAGCAGTACTTAACAGAACACCTGACCCGTTATCTGACAGCAGCATTTTATTTATTCCTGCACCAGACCAGAACCGTTTGACATAAACACCGCGAGTCACGAGCCGCACGTGCATTAATCTACAACATCAGCTAGGCAAACGTATTTATTTTCACAAGCAATCAAACACCATTAGCCATTCTAAGTTGGTACTTTGAGCAAAAACAGACACGCAGAGCAACATGATAATTAACAGAAAACAAATGAGAGCGCACCTCTCTGTAAACAATACAAAACTTTGGCCTCGCATCTTGTGATTACTCTGCCAGGCTTTCGAACAAATATGCAAAGGCTATATCACATCATGCAGACGTTAATAATTCTTCATAAATAAAGAAAAGCGCATATTCAAATATGAGCCTTTTACTGTCGTTATTATTGAACATACCTAGTCCCAGTTATGAGTTATGCGCGGCTGTTCACGGAAAAGTGAACAAGACACGATCATGATTAGGTTAAATTAGAAAAAAGACTAATATAACCAAATTAGTCTACATTTATTTTCATATTAAATATTTCAACACTCCATTAGATATGACATTAAATGCAACTTGTGTAGATGTATTTAGTAAAAAGGCTTGCTTCCTTTGGTGTGTATTTGTTTACTTTTACCATCTAATCAATCTCAGCGTGCGTTCATTTCGTGTCGCTAGACGTTTGCCTCATTAAGGTTAAATTATGCACTTCGCTCTGGAAGTGATCTGTTGATTCTGCTAAACTTTAATTAAAACTAAAACTGAAGCTAAACTAAATAAAAACTAAACTAAAACTAACAAAAATATTAATGAAACTATTAAACACTCAACTGAATTTTATAGCAAATTTAAAAACTATATTAAAAATAAAACAAATTTAAAGTTGCAAGACCTTGATAATAACCTTGGCACCAACCCTTTAATGTGTTTGTGTGCTGTTTCAGTGAAGGAGAAGAGCGATGCCAAACCTCGCCAGCACACCATCGACCTGAGTCAGATGGCAGTACCGATCCCGGTGACGGCGGAGAGGAGACAGTCCCCGGAGCCGTCGGGTCAGAGCGCCGGAGACACGGACGCCGTCACCGAATACATCCCCATCGGTAACATCAACACCTCGCTCTGCTCAGTCACTGAATGTGGCCTTTAACTCTGGGGCTGGCGCTGGGTCATAATAATAGCATGTCACAGCCTGTTTAATTAACCCATTTAATCCCATTGTGACTGTTTCATTTAAAGCTCTATAAACCTTACTGACTCTTGTTTTAGTGCACTTCCTGCAAATATGGAAAAAAATTAAATATGTGCAGTTTCATACGGTTAGTGCAAATTGTCACATGACCAGCATCAAAGCTCCAAAACGAAAGCCTAGTAAAGTATGTTAACAAAGATATGACACATTCATTCATTCATTTTTGGTACACATTAATTATTCAGTTCAATTCAAGTTTATTTGTATAGCGCTTTTCATGATGCAAATCGTTGCAAAGCAGCTTTACATAGAATAGTATTATTAATACATTATTTTTAAGGTGAAATGCAGGACTGTTGTGCAAATCAGCAATGTAACGTTAGCGTGGAAAACTAGCGATTTTTTAAAACGTTTCAAGTAAGAGCATGGTTGCAAATATATATGTAAGTTACAGGACTGTGTAGAGCACAAAACAAGACTGTCGTAATTTTAAATAAAGTATTTAAGCTGAAAATACTCTCTGGATGATCTGGATCAGTGTGTTCTGGTACCGCTTGGTTTCAAGTAAGCTCGCGATAATTCTTGGTTTTAAGGGGTATCTACGCCATACCCTTACCCCTACCCCTCGATCAAAACCAGAACTAGCCCTTACTCTCACGTGAACGCGCTAAACTAAGGGGAAGGGGTAAGACAGAGAAATGGGATTCACCCTAAGACTGCAGTGTACGCTGTGCTGTTTCAGGTAAAGTGTGTAAGGCTGTGATGGGAGGAGACGTCGCTGCATCCAGCAGCCCGAGTCCGTCAGCGTCGTGTCCGTCCCCAGCAGTGCCACCGACAGCCAAGAGCAGCATCGCCGCACCTGCTGCGTCTGGACACGCCACACAACAGGTCAGAACCGCCGTCATGTGACGCCATATGTCACTGATTTACACTGTGACGATGTGCAGACCCTGCATCTGACCGGGCAGAAATGCAATGATTATGCTTTATACATATTATATATTTCCTTGAACTATAACCTTGGCATTGAGCTACAGGAATGCATGTAAAACGGCAACAACAATGTTATGAGATTAATATTTTAAATATGTGCATATTTATGAAAAAAAATAAGGAAAATTTACTGGTAATTTATATTTTTACCAGCCTTGAAACTTTATGTACATTTAAAAAAACAGACAGAATAAATTGGGTAAACATTTAATTGCAAGTATTGTTATTATTATTATTATTAATTTGTATTATAATAAATTATCAGAATCAGAATGAGCTTTATTGGCAGGTATGTTTACACATACGAGGAATTAGTTTTCATGACAGAAGCTACCGCGGTGCAAAAGAACAATAACACAGATAATAAAAAGATACAATATACAATATACACATTGACAATTGTATGTACAGGTATATAACAATGGACAGTTTTGTATGTACAGGTATATTATGTGCTCCTGAAGTGTATACTCAGTATGTGTGTTGGATACATAAGTGTATAAATAGTGTGTGTACCATAATTATTGTCAAGTGTTCATGAGATGATTGCCTGAGGGAAGAAACTGGTTCTGTGTCTGGTCGTTCTGGTGCTCAGATTCTGGTGCTCTGTAGCGTCGACCAGACGGTAACCGTTCACAGAGAGAGTGTCCAGAGATTATGTCCAGAGAGGGTCCATGTGAGGGTCCAGATTTTGTCAGCTCTTTTGCTCACTCTGGCTCATGAGTACAGAGTTCTTGGAGAGTGGGGGGGGGGGGGGTTGTACCAATGATTCACTCAGCAGGCCGGACTACCCTCCGTAGTCTTCTGAGGTCAGCTTTGGTAGCTGAGCTGAACCAGGCAGTTATTGACATGCAGAGGACGGATTCAATGATGGCAGAGTAGAACTGTATCAGCAGCTCCGGCTCTGATTATGAAAAGACACAAATCAATAAAAAAAATTCACTATAACACTATTGAACTGTAAAGTAGCTTATGATAATTGTTTTATTTTATTAGTGCTGTCAAACTATTAATCACATCCAAAATAAAAGTTTTTGTTTACAAAATGTATGTATGTGTATTTCATTTATAAGGGTCTGAGGCAGGTCAGAAGGGCATCATTTATTCTGGCTTTTAAGTAGCATTACATTGTTACACTGAATTTTAAGCAGGCACAGAGCCGCTTTAACTCAGACTTGTAAAGACGTCTAATGAACAACAGAGGAAGCTGTTTACTATCTTAGCTAGATTTACTAACAAACTTTACACCGTTGAGTATCAGCCAAACAAACCCAAACCCCAAATTCTGTTGTCAAATGTACTCAAATGCTCCAGTGTCCAATGTTAAAGGTGTGTGTGTGTGTGTGTGTGTGTTTGTCCGTGTGTGTGTTTGTCCGTGTGTGTGTGTGTGTGTGTGTGTGTGTGTGTCCGTGTGTGTGTGTGTGTCCGTGTGTGTGTGTGTGTGTGTGTGTGTGTTTGTCCGTGTGTGTGTGTGTGTGTGTGTGTGTGTGTTTGTCTGTGGGTGTGTGTGTTTGTCCGTGTGTGTGTTTGTCCGTGTGTGTGCGTGGGTGTGTGTGTGTGTGTGTGTGTGTGTGTGTGTGTGGGTGTGTGTGTGTGTGTGTGTGTGTGTGTGTGTGTGTGTTTGTCCATGGGTGTGTGTGTTTGCGTGTGTGTGTTTGTCCGTGGGTGTGTGTGTTTAACCGTGGTGTGTGTGTGTTTGCGTGTGTGGCGCAGGTGAAGCCGCCGCTGCAGGAGCAGATGTTGGTGGAGGAGGGCGAGTTAGAGGGAGACACTCTGGATCCTCAGACGGGTTTGTTCTACCGCTCGTCTCAGCAGCACCGCAGTCCTCCTCCCAAACCTGCAGCCGGCCCGTCTGACATGCCCACGTCCTCCAAGAGGGCAGAGCCTCTCTTGGCCCGAGTCTCTGTGCAGAGATTGTCTGCGTCTACATCTGCGTCTGTGGCGCTTGTCTCCTCGAACCCTCCACACACACCGCAGCTGCCCAAACTGCAGCAGGCGCCCTCCTCACACCACCGGCCCAACATACACACGCAGCTGTCACAGCCGCCGCCGCTGCAGGCGCATCACCCCGTGGGCTCCAGCAAGACCCCCGGCTGCAGCCAGGTGAGGCCCGCATGCTCACTGTGTGTGTGTTAGAACAGCACGATTAATCGTTAAGAGATCGCGATCTCGATTCAAAAACCCATGTGATCTTATTTCTAAATGACAGTGATTCGCTTGTCTATTAAACCAGTATTTCCCAACCACGATCCTGGACACCCCCCAACACTGCATGTTTTCTATGTCTCCTTAATCCAGCGGTTCTCAATTCCAGTCCTCGTGCCCCCCCCGCTCTGCATATGTCGTATGTTACTCTTATCGCTTCAGATGTTTGTTCTATTGGAACGTACGTGCCCTGCGACGTGGACATCACAGGATATTCCTCCATGATTCCAGCTCGAAGCGAACGTATATATTCCATTCAAAGTGCATTGAAGTGTGCGAGACGTGAATTAAAATTGTATATATTTACAGAGGTATATGATGTCACAGTCCGTGCGTGAAGACGTGCGCAGCGCAAATCCATGAATGAATGTTCTGAAATAAAGTCTGCATAGGGAGCAATTGTGTAGGGAGCAATATGTGTAGGGAGCAATCTTGGATAGGGAGCAATGGACCCTGTGTAGGGAGCAATGGACACTGTGTAGGGAGCAATGGACCCTGTGTAGGGAGCAATGTGTAGGGAGCTACTGTGTAGGGAGCAATGGACTGTGTAGGGAGCAATGGACCCTGTGTAGGGAGCAATGGACCTGTGTAGGGAGCAATGGAACTGTGTAGGGAGCAATGGACACTGTGTAGGGAGCAATGGACTGTGTAGGGGATGGACACTGTGTAGGGAGCAATGGACACTGTGTAGGGAGCTGGACACTGTGTAGGGAGCAATGGATAGGGAGCAATGGACCCTGTGTAGGGAGCACCCTGTGTAGGGAGCAATGGACCCTGTGTAGGGAGCAATGGACCCTGTGTAGGGAGCAGTGGACCCTGTGTAGGGAGCAATGGACCCATGCACGGAGCGCACTTCTAACGAGCTGATTATCTGAATCAGGTGTGTTAACAAAGAGAGACATGCAAAATATGCAGAGCGGGGGGGGCTCGAGTACTGGAATTGAGAACCGCTGGATTAAGGAGACATAGAAAACATGCAGTGTTGGGAGGCCTCCAGGAACGTAGAACCACTGTATTAAACCTTTGAATAAATCATACTGGTATATTCAGAGCTGCATTCACGCTGACACAGAGAGCAGATAGTTAGCATGTTTAGGTAAGCGCGCCGGAGAGAATACATCCCCATCGGTAACATCAACACCTCGCTCTGCTCAGTCACTGAATGTGGCTTTAACTCTGGCGCTGGGTCATAATAATAGCATGTCACAGCCTGTTTAATTAACCCATTTAATCCCATTGTGACCGTAAAAAGGTTTTCATTTAAAGCTCTATAAACCTTACTGACTCTTGTTTTAGTGCACTTCCTGCAAATATGGAAACAATTAAATATGTGCAGTTTCATATGGTTAGTGCAAATTGTCACATGACCAGCATCAAAGCTCCAAAACGAAAGGCTAGTAAAGTATGTTAACAAAGATATGACACATTCAGTCATTCATTTTTGGTACACATTAATTCAATTCAAGTGTATTTGTATAGCGCTTTTGTGTAGAATTGTATAGAAACAGCTTCACAAACAGTCTTTTCAACTACACAGTATTATTACAGTGAATGTCTTACAGTCATTCATATTATCACAGAAAGACTGGGATGAAAGTTAATAGTTCAGATATAAACACTGAGATAGAGCAAGTCATAGAGCAAGTCATCTTTTGGAAGTAACTGGTGCTTCAAATAACATATTTTCTCTCCACTAGGTGGCAACAAGTGACTGTTAAACATGTATTTGTCATTGACTCGTTCATTCAAGAGATTCGTTAAAAAAAGCTGATTCATCCATTAATGAAGTATTTATGAGTCATTGAATCATTAATTCAAACTGCTTTTTCATAATTGTAATATTAAAAATTGGTGTATTAAATTACATTTCAAAATACATGTGTGTGTATATATATATATAAATATATATAATTCATTCAAATGTAACACTTTTAAACAGGCTGCAGCAATAATAGTTTGTCACATTTTGTTTGGTTCATGAGACAAAAAATATTTTGTTTAGTTCAGAAGTGCTTCTCGTCTGTTTTTGATTTGATTCAGATTTTGCCAGCCAAACCCCTTTTGAGACTATTATTTTAATATTAAAAAAATAGTGATTCTCGATTTATCTGTGATTTAAAAAAAAAAAATTACAGTTCATTTTTTTTAATCGTGCGGCTCTAGTGTCTATGTCAGTGCTTCTCGTCTGTTTTTGATTTGATTCAGATTTTGCCAGCCAAACCCCTTTAGCTGGAATATAATGTAAAAACCTGTGCTATTATTTTAATATTAACGGTTTTCTGATGATGGGTAAAGGTCACATGACATGGGCCTGAACAGATAAAACATTTCATCTTTAGAAATTGATAACCATAACAATAATTATTAGCTGTTACGATTTGACTGTTATTTAAAAATGACGATAACTGGTGATAACCATAACAATAACTGATGATAACTGATGTTAATTACGATAACTTTTTACATCGATAATGATAAATATGATAACTGTAATCATAGCTATAACGATCAGTATGATGATAGCTATAACGATAACTGGTGATAACCATAACAATAACTGATGATAGCTATTACGATAACTGGTGATAACTATAACGATAACTGATGATAGCTATAACGATAACTGGTGATAACTGATAATAACTGATGATAACTATAACGATAACTGGTGATAACTATAACGATAACGATAACTGGTGATGCTATAACGATAACTGTGATAGCTATAACTTGTGATGATAGATAACGATAAGTATGATGATAACGATAACGATAAGTATGATGATAGATACTATAACGATAAGTATGATGATAGATAACTGTGATGATAACTTGTGATGATAGCTATAACGATAAGTATGATGATAGCTATAACGATAAGTATGATGATAGCTATAACGATAAGTATGATGATAACTATAACGATAAGTATGATGATAGCTATAACGATAAGTATGATGATAGCTATAACGATAAGTATGATGATAACGATAACTGGTGATACTATAACGATAACTGATGATAGCTATAGTGATAGCTGTGATGATAACCAAAACAATAATTGAAGATAACTATAATGATAACTGATGATAGCTATAATGATAACTGTAATGAAAACTATAACGGCAAGTTTGATCATAACTATAACGTATAGCATGGCACATGTTTTGCTTGCTTCATGAGTGTTTCTATATTATATGAGTCGCTTTGGGATATAAATCACAGCATGTTTCAGATGAAAAAAAACGCTGCTTATACTTCTGAAAGATTTAAGTGTAAGCATAGTTAAGTGTGAAAACAACTGAAGGATATATACATTTGATAAATGAAGTAAACCGATAAGTATGATGATAACTAACGATAAGTATGATGATATTATACGATAAGTATGATGATATTCGATAAGTATGATGCTTGGTTTCGATAAGTATGATGTACGATAAGTATGATGATAGCCAATATAAAAAAAATACAATGGAAATACCGATATCGGTACTCTGTATCGGCAAGTACCAAAAATAAAAGTATCGATATCGACAGAGTACCGGAAAAAGTTATCGGGTTACACTTTATTTTAAGGTGTCCTTATTACAGTGTATTCCTATATTTAAGTACCGAGTAATATTAATTAACTAAATGTATTTACTATATGATTAGGGTTTTGCTTAGGGTTACGTGCATGTAATTATGCCTAATTAATTGTTATTATAAAAGTAAGTATATGTAACCTGTAACAAGGACACCTTAAAATAAAGTGTTTTGTTCTTGAAAAAAAAGAAAGAAAATGCTATGGATGTGATCCCAATGATATTGTTCAGTTGTGGCATGATAGTTGTGATGTGAACCTCGCTGTTTTCATAGAATTAGAACAATAATTAATGTATAAGCAAGAATATAACCTAATTAATTGCAATTAAGCATATTGAATGTTAAAATGCATTTCAAATAAAAAGTTATGTTGGTATCATTACCCATTTAATGCATAATAATTTAATACATTTCATATTTTACAATTATTATAAGTATCGTATCGATATTGATGATACTGGACTTTAAAGGTTTCGGTATCGTAACGAAGATAAAGTAAGTGGTATCGCACTTCCCTAATTAAAAACTAACCTAGAGCGCCACCTGCTGTTAAAAACTAAGCCCAGAATCGATTCCAGAGCGAATGGCGATGCATTCAGAAGATCTCCGAATCAATCCACCCAGCCCTAATGTTGTGTTTCTGGCAGTGGATCAGTGATGGTTCTCTGTCTCAGGTGCAGCAGCCGATCATCACGCAGGGCGCGGCTGTCACGAAGATCACGTTCGGTGCTCATCAGTGTCCCCCGGTGTCCAGCAGCGGCGAGGCGTCCGTCAAGCTCCAGCCGGAGTCCAGCTCCAGTCGCTCAGCGGCAGAGAAGACCTCCGTCTCCGACATCCTGAAGATCTCCATGATGGAGGCGGAGATCGACCCCAGTGCCGAGCCCATGGTGGTGGACTCATCCAGCGACTGCGGTCCGCTGACCAAAACACAGAGCGCCTCGCCACTCATCAGCAGCTCCAAACAGACGCTCGCTCACGGAGCCTTCAGCCGCGTCAAGAGCAAAGAGCTGGACATCATACAGGTGCTTCTACTTAGTGCTTGTTTTATAGTATAAATATCTAAACGTTCTTGAATCAAGATGCATTTACTTGACACGTTAAATGACTTGTCTTGTATTCTGTTAAAAACGAATATCCACATTTTGTTAGTTTTTCCTTAAAACAAGCAAAAATATCTGCCAATGGGGTAAGAAAAATAATCTTGATTCAAAGCCTAAACAAGATGATTTTGAAAATGGTTAAGAAGACCTTTGTCTCAAAATATATGCATTCATTTTAGCGATTCTCATTTGTTACTTAAATCTACAACATTTAAAAAACATAAAATATTAGATAAAGTAAGCACAGAATCAGCCAAATTTGCACGTGCATCTTGAAAAGCGAATGTTTTGGAAAAAGCATTTTTGTGCCATCTAGTGGTTTAGAGGAAAATAATATCAAAGGTGTATATCGTAATATCTAAATATCATTTTGTGCCAGTTTTGATGTTGCTAAGGTCATGTGATGTGTGTCTGTGGTCAGGTGATCCCGCAGTACTCCATCATGCCCGACTCCAGCCAATCAAACGTGGTGGTGGAGCCCAGCGGCTTTCTGGAGATCACCGACTACACCAGCCAGCGTCTGGACGAGGAGGCCGCCATGGAACAGGAAGTGGACAGCAGCAACGACGAGGGGGCGGCGACCAGCCCCGTGGCCGACCAATCGCAGTGAAGCGTGCGGATTTGATTAGTTCAGAGGAGAAAGAGCTTCTGTTTGTGCTTCATCACGGCTGTATAGAGAATCATGCTGTAGAGCGAAACCGTACTTTATGAAGAATCCGATTCCTGACGGAACGATAGGAAAGTTTGAGTTGATTTCTACTTAAAAAAGGACCGTTCACCAAAAAATCATCATTCTGTTTTCATGCACTCCTTCAAGTTGATCAAACCTGCACGAGTTTCTTTCTTCTGTTGAACACAAAAGAAGATTTTTAGAAGAATGTTGAAAAACAAACAGCCTTTGGTAGCCATTGACTTCCATATTAGGGAACAATACTATGGAAGTCAATGGGTACCAGCAAATATTTAGTTGTCAACATTCTTAATAGATATATAAGTTGTTGAAGACATTTCATAGGGCCTAAAATGTAATTTGTGTTCAATATACATATATTGTGAAGAATGTGTAAGCAAACTGTTGACGGTAGCCATTGACTTTCACAGTAAGGAAAAAATACAATGAAAGTCAATGGCTACCAGAAATGTTTAAAAACATTCTTCAAAATATTAATCCAGGTTTGGAACAACCTCATGGTGATTGATTGCTGACTGAGTGGTCATTTTAGGTGCACTGTCTCTTTAATTTATAGTTTTAATTAGAGCTGATGGACTGGAACCTTCCAGATGATGATGATGAGCGCTGCTTCATCAGGACATTTCGTGACTCCGCCTCCGCTTGTGTTCTGCTCTCTGATTGGTGTAAATAGCGTTTGTGCCCGCGCTCATGTGTCTTGTTTGTCTCGTTTGTGCTGGATGGATGTAACGCTCAGCATTTTAACTCATAAACTTTATTACAAAGCTCTGTTGTGTGCTGTGATTGTGTGCGTGTTTGCACAGGTGAGGGGGGGAGGGCGGGGCTGAAGACAGGCGTGGCCACAGGTGTGTGCATGTGTGTGTGTGTGTGTGTGTGTGTGTGTGTGTGGAAAGTACCAGTGTCATTATAAGGGCCGAGTTTCCCTGCAACTCCTCATTGTGATGGAAACATACGTAGGTGTGAGTGTGGGCCGGGGGGTTTTGATGTGTGTGTGTGTGTGTGTGTGTGTGTGTGTGTGTGTTTCTGGGTGGATTCCGCTCCTCTGAAGTGGGCAGAGACACCAGGGGACGCTGGGACTTTCCTCCTGTCCTTACGGATCGAGCTCCTCTGGGACGGATCGAGCTCATCTCATCGTGTCCGTTTCACTTTCTGAAGGAAAGCACATTAATCTCGGCTGTAGAGCAGCTCTGCAGAACACAGACGTGTCTTTATTCAGAGAGTCAGAGCCATATCACTTCCATTCAAGTCGCTTTTGTTCCTAAAAGTTGTATTTTACTAAAGCTTATTTAAAAAAAATATATTTGTATTTTTTTTAAACTGCATTTTATTTTTCCTCATTATGTTTTCAGTTGACATTTCCTGGATATTTGAATTAATTAATAATTAATTAAAAGATTAAGTATAGTGATGTCAAACGATTAATCGTATCCAAAATAAGTTTTTGTTTACACTATATGTGTGTGTGCTGTGTTTATTTATTACGTATATATATAAAAACACAAACATACAGAATATATTTTGAAAATATTTAGATATAGAATTTTTTTATATTTAGTATTATATAAATATATTTAATATATAATATAATATATCACATTTTTCTTAAATATGTATATGCATGTGTGTGTGTTTATATATACACAATAAATATACACAGTACACACACACATGTAAACAAAGTTTTTATTTTGGATGCGATTAATCGTTTGACATCACTAATTAATTAATCAGAAAGCATGTCTTAATTGAAATCGTGAAATATATTCAATTTAACATTAATTAAAAGTTTAACACAATTTTTAAGTCCATTTGAAATACTTTTTATTTTTACTCAAACTCTAGTTTTTGGTTTGAACTTTTCTGGATTTCATTCTAATGGTCTAATTAAATTAAAATAAACAAAAAGCATGTCTAATTAATTTAAAGCATAACGGGCTCAAACTATTTAACATCAACTCGTTCAAAACTTAACAAAAAATTCAATTTTAGGACCCTTTGAAATGTGTTTAATTTTTTTTATCAAATCAAATTTTGTTTCGGTTTTCATTTTTCTGAATGGTTGAATTAATTAGATTTGTTGAATGGTTTAATGAATGTCTCCTTAATGAGTTGAACAGCAGTTTATTAATAGTTTAACAGATACAGATATTAAATGACAGATACATGTGTTTTCAGTGTAATTTCTGCAGCCGAACTCTTGGTGATTTCTCTTCTCCTCGCGTCCTTTCATTTCCTCAGAAGAGCCTCGTTTATGAAACTGCTCATTAAACTAATTTGTTTTCCCAGAAGTAATTGGCACGTTGTGTAATGCGTTTGTTCGGTCGGTCGGGCGGAGCGAGGCTTTGATTCTCTCATCCGCGTGATGCGTTCACACCATAACCATAACTCTACAGCTGATAATAATTACTCTGACTCAGAACAATGAAGTCACAATATTTACCGATACCTGTGCGTGTGTTTCAAACTGAAGTGATTACGCTACCTGTGTATTCTGGAGAATAATAATGAAATTCAGTTGCTCGTGTTTTATGTTTGCAGTGAGCAGAGTTATTATTAGTTTACTGGCATTATACTTATTTTTGCTTAAATGTTTTATTTATAATTTTATAAAATTTTAAAAAAATAAAAAAAAAAAAAAATCTAATGAACAAAACAAATGACTGAAATAGTAACTAACATGGAAATGGTAGTTATTAATGCATGCTAATTTTAAGTTAAAGTGATTAAACTTCTTTATATTCCGTATATAATGACATTGAATCAGTCTTACTGTGTTTTTATTTGCTGTTAGCAGGGTTACTGCAGTAAACTAGTTAAAATAGTAAACTATTATAGTTAAAATAACTTACTTTTATTTAATAAACTAATTAACGGAAATTAAATAAAATAAACCAGTGTTTTAATTTGTTTAACTTAACATAATAAAATGGTTAAATCATAATAAATACAACTCTAAATAAAAAATATAGACCGTTTAAAAAAGGGCTAATGAAAAACACAGAAGCAGAATTACTGAAACTATCTTAAATTAAA
>CM049866.1:1277500-1285000 GCA_027474115.1 Schizopygopsis malacanthus
GCAAACACATAGCAACACCCTGGCAACAATAACAACACTCTGGCAACAATAACAACACCCTGGAAACCATGGCAACACCCTGGAAACCATAGTCAACACCCTGGCAAACACATAGCAACACCCTGGCAACCATGGTAACACCATGCCAACCATAACAACACCATGGTAACCTTAACAACATGCTGGCAACACCCTGGTAACCATAAAAACACCCTGTCAACCACATAGCAACACTGAAAATCACAGAAACACCCTAGCAACCACTTGTCAACACCCTGTTAACCCTACAGCGCTCCAGCATCACAGCGGTGAGCTGAGAACGGTCACTGCATTCATATTTCTTCAATCTGTTGATGAACTGTTTAACACTGTGATAACACCAGAGCCGCGTCTCGCCGTAGACAAGATGAGACTGAGCCGCTTCATCACAGCTCTGTCAGAATAGCGCTGTTGCTCAGAAAGAGGAAAGTGGTTCATGTGTGACCCTTCTGACCTCCAGAAAGTGAGTCTAACTCCTGTCTTACTCACACAGAGCCGTTCAGCGTGACTCAAGTCCAGCTCATGAATCCCCACGTCTGCTTACAATTTACTGACTGCAGGAGCTTCCCGTTAGCGTGCGCCGAAAACACGGGGAGCTGGTAACACTTTACAACAAGCTCTCGTTTCTTAACATTAGTTGATGCAATGAGCACTGTATTTTTCCAGTATTCAATTTTGTAATGCTGTTAGTTCATCAAAATATTAGTTCACAGTACATTAATGAAACAATAATGTATTAGTAACGTTTGAAATTAATAAAGTATGTCATTGTTAGTGCATGCTAGCTAATGTAATTAACATTAATAATAATATACATTATTAATAATTTAATAACAATGATAAATGAGCAGCAAATCAGTATATTAGAATGATTTCTTGAAGGATCATGTGACACTGAAGACTGAAGTAATGATGCTGAAAATACAGATTTTTCATCACATTTTAACAGATATTCACATAGAAAACTGTAATTGTACTTCACAATTTGTACTGTATTTTTGATCAAATAAATGCAGCCTTGGTCAACAGAAGAGCCTTTAAAAAACATTTTTAAAATCGTAGCATTTGCATATATTACTGTGTGTCTGAATGCACTTTGACTTCATTGAAATTCAACTGAGAAATGCAAGGAAGTGCACAAGTCAAACTATCGTGTGCGTGTGTGTGTGTGTGTGTGTGTGTGTGTGTCTTTCTGTGTGTGTGTCTGTGTGTGTGTGTGTGTGTGTGTGTGTGTGTGTGTGTGTCTCTGTGTGTGTGTGTGTGTGTGTGTGTGTGTGTGTGTGTGTGTCTTTCTGTGTGTGTGTGTGTGTGTGTGTGTGTGTGTGTGTGTGTGTGTCTTTCTGTGTGTGTGTGTGTGTGTGTGTGTGTGTGTGTGTGTGTGTGTGTGTGTGTGTGTGTGTGTGTGTGTGTGTGTGTGTGTGTGTCTTTGTCTGTGTGTGTGTGTGTGTGTGTGTGTGTGTGTGTGTGTGTCTTTCTCTGTGTGTGTGTGTGTGTGTGTGTGTGTGTCTGTGTGTGTGTGTGTGTGTGTGTGTGTGTGTGTGTGTCTTGTCTGTGTGTGTGTGTGTGTGTGTGTCTGTCTGTCTGTCTGTCTGTCTGTCTGTCTGTGTGTCTCTCTCTCTGTCTGTCTGTGTGTGTGTGTGTGTGTGTGTGTGTGTGTGTGTGTGTGTGTGTGTGTGTGTGTGTGTGAGAGTGTGAGTGTGAGTGTCTGTGTGTGTGTTTGTGTGTGTGTGTGTGTGTGTGTGCGTGTCTGTGTCTGTGTCTGTGTCTGTGTCTGTGTCTGTGTCTGTGTCTGTGTGTGTGTGTGTGTGTGTGTGTGTGTGTGTGTGTGTGTGTGTGTGTGTGTGTGTGTGTGTGTGTGTGTGTGTGTGTGTGTGTGTATCATGGATCATCTGGGTTCATCTGTGCTGGAAACGCATCAGCACTGTATGTTCTCAAAGATATGAGACGTGTAGAAGACGAGCAGATCCTCTCATGACTCTGATGAACTCTCAGCCTTATATGGGAACGTAAGATGAAGGAGCCGCTATCAGTGATTCCCACATGTGTAATTAAACCCCATACATGTGTGTGTGTCTCTATCTGTGTGTCTCTAGAGGAGCGTCTCAGGAACGTCATGAACTCACCGGGGACTGGAGGAGGTCATGAGAAACGTCTCTGTTGAAACTAGCTTTTGTTGTGGAGGGAATCTGAGTTAGTTACAGTAAACACACTCTGCTTTCACTCGGCAGCGCCGATGAAATGCCCTGAAAGTCAGCAGCGGTCGGTGGGTTAGTGAAGGTTAGTTAGTGAAGACCACCTGTCCAAACAGTGTGTGTCGTCTGGAGCTGCTGGAGGCTCGTCTGTCATGTGAGGAGAGTCACTGAAAGTCTGCTAATTGACACCAGTTGTGCTGGAGCTCCAGGGGCCGTTTGTGAGGAACCTCGTGTTCAGATTCATAAGAATTTGCCCCGTCGTGGTTTTTGAAAAACTCAATGGCTTATGAAAGAAGCGTTGACTGATACTGAGAATCGAGCTCTTTAAAGTCCCTCTCAATCAGACTCTTCTGGAGAATTATGAGTAGTGATGAAGGCCAGACGCAGTGGAAAGAAACGTCACGGGCGATTCAGAGCGAAAAGTTTAACGTCTGAAGATAAATATGAACGGAAACTGATGGTTCCGTTTATTATGATGAATAATGACACTGCATTATTTCTGACCCGAGGTGATAAAGCAGCCAGCGTGCACGAACTTACATTATAAGAGTTATTTTGAGAGGAAAAGCAGTGTGTCAGGAACTGATATTCAGACAATTCAAGTAAAGTCACATTTATTAATATAACACATTATACAATGCATAATGTTATGGAAACTTGTTTTGTTTCACCACAGTTCAGAGAAAAAGTCAATTGCAAGATATAAACTCAGAACTGAGACATGAACTCAGACCTTTGAGATATAAACTCAGAATTATGATTAAACAGAATTATGAAATATACATTCAGAATTATGAGATATAAACTCCAAATTATGAGATATAAACTGAAAATGTAAAGACAAACTCAGAATTGTGAGAGAAGTCAAAATTGCAAGATATAAACTCAGAATTGATATATAAACTCAGAGTTATGCGATATTAACCTTTAATTATGAGCTATAAACTCAGAATTGTGAGAAGTCAACATTATGAGATATAAACTCAGAATTATGAGATATAAACTCAGAATTATGCAATATAAATTCAGAATTATGAGATATAAACTCAGAATTATGCAATATAAATTCAGAATTATGAGATATAAACTCAGAATTGGTATATAAACTCAGAATTAGGCAATATAAATTCAGAATTATGAGATATAAACTCAGAATTGGTATATAAACTCAGAATTACGAAATATAAATTCAAAATTGAGATATAAATGTAAAATGATGTGATAAACTCAGAATTGAGTGTAAAATGTCAGAATTGCTAGATATAAACTCAGAATTATGAGATATAAACTGAAAATGGCAAACTAAGAATTGTGAGAGAAGTCAAAATAGCGATATATATACTCAGAATTATGCGATAATAACCTTGAATTATGTGATATAAATTCAGAACTTTCAGATATGAACTCAGAATTATGAGATATAAATCAGAATAAATATAAACGAAATATATTAAAGAAATTTGAGATAAACCGCATTATCAGAAGAGGAAAAAGCGAGATATATTGCTTGTTTTTAACTGAAAATGGATTATTTTAAAACACCTTCACTATAAAAAAACTAAAAAATAATAAAGCAAACTCATGAAACGAAATTGTGAGCTCCACAGAACACAATATTGAAGATCAATTCATTTCAGATTTTGTGCTTATCTGCCATCAAATCAGTAATATTACTGAATATTAGGTGTTTTCAGATATCAACTGTGTGTGTGTGTCACTTTGTGCTCCCTGTGAAGTTTTTCCCTCGTGTTATGAGATAGGTGTGTCTCCTTAAGTTCCCTCGTTACTCAGAATTGTAAGAAAAAGGTCAAAATTGCCAGATATAATCTCAGAGTTATGAGATATAAGCTGAGCATTGCAAGATGCCTCCGCTGGTTCCGTAGCTCTTCAGAGCGCCCCACAGTTCGCGCTCCCGAGCGCCCCAGAAGTTCGCGCTTCCCGAGCGAGAGTTCGCGCTTCCCGAGCGCCCCAGAGAGTTCGCGCTTAAGCGCCCCCGAGAGACTCAGAGCGTCGCCGAGTGCCCGCGTTTCCAGAGCGCCCTAGTGCCTGCTCCGAGGCTGCACCCTCCAGTGCCTATAGTGCCCTCCAGTGCCTGCATAGCGCCCTCCAGTGCCTGCTCCGAATATTCCGAGGCTGCCCTCCAGTGCCTGATCGCCAGTGCCCTCCAGTGCCTGCACTCAGCCCTCCAGTGCCTGCATGCCAGTGCCCTCCAGTGTACCTTGCCAGTGCCCTCCAGTGCCTGCACCTTGCCAGTCAGTGCCTGACCTCGCCAGCCCTCCAGTGCCTGCACCTCGAGTGCCCTCCAGTGCCTGCGCCTCGCCAGTGCCCTCCAGTGCCTGCAGCGCCCTCCAGATCGCCAGCGCCCTAGTGCCTGCTCCTCGCCAGCGCCCTCCAGTGCCGGCTTCAGACCGATGCCTCCGCTGGTTCCGTGCTTGTGCCTCCGCTTCCCGTAGCTCTTCAGAGCGCCACCGAGAGTCAGCGGCACCCAGCCACCGAGGTCAGCGGCACCCGAGGAAATCAGCGGCACCCGAGCCACCGAGAGTCAGCGGCACCCGAGCGCCACCGAGAGACAGCGGCACCCGAGCGCCACCGAGAGTCAGCGGCACCCGAGCGCCATTGATCAGCGGCACCCGAGCGCCCACGTGAGCCGACGGATTCCGCTTCCCAGGAGCTCGCAAGTCCAGCTCTCCTTCGTCTCCGCTGGTCCCGTCCAGCTCTCCTTCGTCTCCCTCCCGTCAGCTCTCCAGAGCCCCTGCTGGTTCCGAGCTCTAAGCCCCTGCTGGTTCCGTCCAGCGCTCCAGAGCCCCTGCTGGCCCCGTCCAGCTCTCCAAGCCCCTGCTGGCCCCGTCCAGCTCTCCAAGCCCCGGCTGGCTCCGTCCAGCTCTCCAGAGCCCCTGCTGGTTCCGTCCAGCTCTCCAGAGCCCCTGTGTTCCAGCGCTCCAGAGCCCCTGCTGGCCCCGCAGCTCTCCAAGCCCCTGCTGGCCCCGTCCATTCAGCCCCGGCTGGCTCCGTCAGTTCCAGAGCCCCTGCTGGTTCCGTGCTCTCCAAGCCCCTGCTGGCCCCGTCCAGCTCTCCAAGCCCCTGCTGGTTCCGTCCAGCTCTCAGCCCCTGTTTCTGCTCCAGAGCCCCTGCTGTTCCCGTCCGGCTCTCCAGAGCCCCAGCTGGCCCCGTCCGGCTCCCCAAGCCCCTGCTGGCCCCGTCCGGCTCCCCAGCCCCTGCTTGCATGGAATTTCCACAGAACAAGGAAATTTTGGGGGGGGACAATATTGTCATTTTTCATGGCCTCCCATGCTCCCCGCTCCGCCAATGGCCTCCCATTTCAGTGCTTCCACCATGTGCCATCAAATCAGTAATATTGACCCGCCTGAATATTAGGTGTTTCCCCGGATCTAGACCCCTATTGAGGACAACTCTGACCCGCCTTATGTAGATGTGGGTGTGTGTGTGTGTGTGTGTGTGTGTGTGTGTGTGTGTATGGCCTCCCGAGTGTGTCTGTGTCTGTGTCTGTGTGTGTGCGTGTGTGTGTGTGCGTGTGTGTGTGTCTTTGACCCGCCAAGGCCTCTGTGTGTGAGTGTGTGCGTGCGATGGCCCCCCGCATGCGTGTGACCCGCCATGCGTCCCCGCTGTGTCTTTCTCTGTGTGTGAGTGTGTCCGGAACGGGCGCCGCCCTGCGAGCATGCGTGTGTGTGTGTGTGTGTGCGTGCGTGTGTGAGAGAGAGAGAGAGAGATGTGGGATGTTTCAGACAGTCTGTGAATGTCCAGAGCGCCCAGATACCCCCCCTCCCCTCTCGAGCGAGCGGCTCGTTCCGCAGAAACACTATTGAGAGAGGGGGGTGAAGCCCTTCAAAACTTTGTGCTCCCTGTACCAGTAAGTGCCCGTGTTGATTGAGGAACTAGTGTGCACTGAAGTCTCCTTAGCTTTCTCAAGCTTCCCGACTTGAACTGAAGCTGCCCCACGTCTTCCAGTTAGTGTCTTTGTCTCTGATGCTTCTGTAACGTTATATTTTGGTGTGTATATAAAAACAATCCGTTTAGTGTTGTACCTCTTCAGTTATTCCCTCTTTGTGTGTGTGTGTGTGTGTGTGTGTGTCAGTCAAAAGAAGTGACGCCTCCTCGTCCTGTGTGTGTGTGTGTGTGTGTGTGTCTGTGTCTGTGTCTGTGTCTGTGTCTGTGTCTGTGTCTGTGTCTATGTCTGTCTGTGTGTGTGTCTGTGTCTGTGTCTGTGTCTGACACAAATTTGTATAATGACATGTCTGACACAGTGTATTCAAGGAGAAGGTGATTTATGAGGACATTTTGTGTCCCCATAATTTAAAACGCTTATAAATCAAATCATACAGAGAGAGTTTTTTTCAGAGTAATGTGGATGTGATTGATTTCCCTCCTGCTCTGTTTTCTCTCTCCAGGAACATTTGGAGAGGAGTTTCTCTCTCCAGGGATCAGGGAACGGGAAAGACTGAAAGCCCAGATGTCCCTGTATGAAATTGAGCTCCAAATGACAGTAAAAACCGAGGTACTTTCTGAAACACACCCGAGGTTTCATCAAAACCATACGAACCAACGGCTCAAACAAGCTCATCAACATACAAACCGCTCTTGCCTGATATATGTTTGCGCAGGAATAGATCAGACTGAATCCGATCCATTCCCTCGAATCTCAGCTTCTCAGAAACACTTGACGACTGAAAACAAACACAAACAGCAACAACAAGCGGCGGCCGCGGGTCGAGCTTATATAAGCGGACGGGTGTAAGCCGAGCGCAGCTCTTTGTCATGTTTACAGTATTCCAGTTTCAGGGCTGCAGGGAGAAGCAGAAACACAAAGGAGTGAAATCCTGGAAAAAGCTGCCGCGAGGAGCGTCTCTGATGCGCTTGTATGTGAAGCGTGTTTCTTGGCCTCTGGGCGACTATGAAAGACTCGCTGAACTCTCGCTCTTTTGATTCTGCTTTAATCATCTGGCTCAGATATCCGCTCATCTGCTTACTGTGTTTCCTTTGACGTGATAAAGTAGCAGAATCTACATTCACACTTCAAAACACTGCGCTAGGGACGTGACCCTACCAATATCCAGCCACTACCAAACTGTCCCTAGCAGTATTTTGATCAAATAATGAAATATATGTATATGTTTTTCGTCATTTCAGAGCATCTGAAACATCGATATCATTGATATTACCTAACAAGTTAAAGTAAATACGTTAGAAAACTGCGGGAAGCACATTTAATACATGTTCGGCATGTAATCACACACCGACGAGAAGCTCAGCG
>CM049866.1:1295000-1302500 GCA_027474115.1 Schizopygopsis malacanthus
CAACAGGGATTTCCTGTCTATCTTTATCCCGCCTGATATAGACTCCAGGGTCAAACTTATTTCAGCTCCGGGCTGGAAATATACATAAAAAAAGACCTGACTGACCAAACAAACATCACAGCCGGTGTGTTTTATGTGTTCAGAGCCTGATCGCCAGTCCAGCACAACTCAGTATCGCTGAGAGAGACTGGATACTTAAATCATCATGATAGGAAACTGAGCTCAACAACAGGAAAGCAACGCTCTGCTGCAGGTGTTCCAGTAAAAACACTTCCTCCGGCCGATGAAATTCCTTCGGCTAATGCACAACATGCACATATGTGACCCTGGACCACAAAACCAGTCATAAGGGTCATAGTTTTTTAAGTTGAGCATTGAACATCATCAAAGCTGAATAAATAAGCCGTCCAATGATGTGTGGTTCGTTAGAATGGGAAAATATTTGGCAGAGATACAACTATTTGAAAATCTGAGAGTGCAAAAAAATCTAAATATTGAGAAAATCATCTTTAAAGTTGTCCAAATTAAGTTCTTAGCAATGCATATTACTAATCAAACATTAAGTTTTGATATATTTATGGTAAGACATTTACAAAATATCTTCATGGAACATGATCTTTACTTAATATCCTAATGATTTTTGGTTTAAAAGAAAAATAGATCATTTTGACCCATACAATGTATTGTTGGCTATTGCTACAAATATACCTGTGCTGCTTATGACTGGTTTTATGCTCCAGGGTCACATATTGAAAACACACTCCTACAATCCCATTTCTCACTCTACAACCTTCTTCAGTCAATCTTACATCTGCTCGCAACTTGATGCAGTTTTCACATTACGCATATACATTTCACCCCCACATTCACAATCACAATCGATAAAGTGCGTGCATCAGAAAGTGTAGTGTTATTGTAAAAGATTAGCACAAAAACATGTTTGTCTCGCTCAGGACGTGTTCTTGCATCTAGCTGGTTTCAAATGCAAGAGCATGTTCTGCTTTGCCCACACCAGTTTATTCTGTAAATATTGTATGCATTTCTGTTTAAATATCAAATGTCACACAACTGATGTGAATGCAAAGGATGGTGATCAGGATTTGACACTGAACTTGTTCCAGATCCACCCACGCATCACATACTGAAACCCAGCTGTCATGCATGCGGCACCACAGTCAGCTGAGAACGCTTTGGTTTCTTTTCCTTCTTTTGACTCAAGCTTTAAAGCCTCTTTTGAATCTGTGTGTTTTGGAGTGACAGAGTTTCAAGGCGACCACCGACACCAGCGTCAGTCCAAGCGTGAGCACGACGATCACGCTGATCCACAACACTTTCCCGTCCACCGACTCGCAGTGCTCCGATTGCACAGCGCTCACGCTGATCTCAACGCTCTCCGAGTCTCTTGTGAACCAGCAGGTCACAGCGGCGATATCCGGCACGTTCAGTCTGTCCTGCTGAAGCAACGTGAGGAGGTATGGGTTTCCGCAGCAGCTCAAGGGGTTCGAGCCTACGTATAAAGTCCGGAGCGATTTCTGCAGAGCAAAAACCGTGTCGGATGCAAGCATTACCAAACTGTTATTCTGCAGGTTCAATGACTCCACAGAAGAATCTCCGCTCCACAGAGAGACGCCCGTGAGTCGGTTCAATGACAGGTCCAAAGACTTGAGTTTACGGAAGAAGGTGAAGTCGACGGCTAGGGTTTGGAGCTGGTTTCCTCTTAGAGAAAGATGGACGAGGGTCGTCTCCAAACCTGAGAGAGAGTACGGGCCCAAGCCCATGTCGGGATTCTGAGAAAGATCCAGAATAAGCAGCGGGCTTCCGCTAAACGCGCATGGTGGAACCGAAGCAAGACTGTTCTCGGAGAGGTACAGATAGCTCAGGGTCGGTATAGAGGACAGTCGGATGCAGTCGTGCATTGGACCCTTGAGAGAAGGACAGATGCTAAACAGGTTTTGCTGAAGGTGAAGACTTCGTATGTTGGGGAGCCTTGAGAAAATCCCGGCGTCTAGCGTGCTCAGAGCGTTTCCCTGAAGGTGCAAGACTTCCAACGCAGCCAGCGTGTTTTCACCGAAGGACAAGTTCTGAAAATTGTTGTAGCTGATGTCCAAGGTTTTCAACGAGTTCAGACGGCCTTCTGAATCCACACTGAAGCTCTCTAAACAGTTATTGCTGATGTTTAGGCTCTCCAGAGAAACCATGCTGCTGAAGAACGAGGACGGAATGGCTTTGAGCTGGTTGTAGCTCAAGTCCAAGTAGAGCAACCTGGGAAGGTCCTGGTGCCTCTGATTGACGCAAAGGCAAAGGGGTTTGTCATGGTCGGTGAATAGATATCCGCTGGCCTTTAGGTTCTCCAGCTCTTCTAGCGGACCGGAGCAGTTCACGCTTTTCAAGAGGTTTCTGGACAGGTCCAGGTACATGAGTTTGTTCCTCTGGGGAAGCACGGGGAAGTAGAGGATTTTATTTTCCCTCAGGTCCAAATACAGAAGCTCGAATTCCAGATCTGAGTCAATGGTCTGGAAATTAGTCAAGCTGTTTTTGCTCAAATTTAAAGTTTTGAGCCGAACAAGGTTGAAGTCTGTAATGCATGAAATGGAGTTCACCGACAGATCGAGTTCTGAGAGCCCCGTGAGGGATTCGAAAGCACCTTCTTCGATTTCTATGATGACGTTATTGTGCAGGTCGATGCTTTTTAGAGCCTGAGATCCGTTGAATGTGTGCCTGCTTATTTTAGTAATGCTGTTCCCGTCTAAAGAGAGGTTGGTGAGGACCGGAGCGTCGCTCAGGAAATAATCACTCATATCCGTAAACAGACCGTTTCCGGACAAATCCAGATGCCGCACGGATTTGAGCAGCCCAACGTGGGTTTTCAGCGTCGCGTGAAGGTCCAGCAAGTTTCCCGACAGGTCCAGCACCTCCAAACGGCTCGTGTCCTGGAACAGGCCCGGCTGGATGAACTGGATCTTGTTGGCGTGGAGGTTCAGATGCTGGACGGCGGAGAGCGCTGGAAGCTCCCGGTCCGTGAGGTTCTGCAGGAGGTTTCGAGACAGATCGAGGAGGTGCATGGAGGCCGGCAATCGTGCCGGGACGCTTCTGAGGTCCAAACTGCTGCAGTCGACATCCTCGTGGACCTTAAACCGACAAGAATCAGTGCTATTAGCCAACAATATTTACCACACTGCAAAAAACTATTCTCTTAGTATTGTTGCATAGTTTTCTAGTATAAATATAAAACAATTCTTGAATCAAGATTAATTTATTGTACAAGTAAAATGACTTAAGATTAGTGGTCGACCGCCAAGGCCGATATTTGGCATTATTGTAACATCGGCTGCTAAGTTTTTCTGTTTTCTGTATGATTACACGTGCTCTGTGTGACGGTCGGTCCGTGCGAATTTAATGCTTTATACATTGAACTCGTGATTTTAAATTAGCCTACGCTTTATGCATTTGCCCACTGTCATATTCATGTCATTTTCATGTTAAATGAGTATTACCTTGGTTTTATTTGAACAATATGCTTCCCAATGCACACCAACTTCCCAGAATACAGAGTGCTCTGTTGGTTACAGAGTTTACTTCCTCTTTAATTATATGTTTATAAAATATTTGTTAATTTGTGAAAACACGTTGTCATCTAAAGTATAAGTATGTTTATTTTGCAAATACATTTTTTTATCCATTTTCAATTGATTTCAAATTATATATTAATTAAAATAATTAATTAAATTATCAATTAAAATAAATAAATTAAAATATTAATTAAAATAAATTAAATTATATCTGCTTTTTATCGGCCATCGGCCACCCTGCTTTCCAAGATAACGACATCGGCTGTCAAAAAATCTATATCGGTCGACCACTACTTAAGATATTATGTCTTGTTTTCTGTGAAAAAGATTACTAAAAACAAGCAAAAATATCAGCCAATGGAGCAAGAAAACTAATCGTGTTTAGCCTTTGAACTAAGATCATTTTTCTTACCCCATTGGCAGATATTTTTGCTCGTTTTAAGCAAAAGAAGACTTAATATCGTAAATCATTTTACTTGTCATGTAAATGCATCTTGATTCAATAATGTTTATATATTTATACTAAAAAACAAGACAAAAATACTAAGAAAATAATTTGTGCAGAGTGCAAGTGATTCTGACGTTACACTACCAGTCAAATGTTTTTAAGCAGAACGATTTGTTATGTTTTTTAAAGAAGTCTCTTCTGTTCTCCAAGCCTGAATTTATTTGATCCAAAATACTGCAAAAATAGTAGCATTTTAAAAGATTTAAAATAACAGGTTTGTATTTGAATATATTTAAAATAACGTTTACTCCTGTGATTTCAAAGCTGAATTTTTAGCATCATTACTCCACTCGCATGATCCCTCAGAAATCATTCCAATATTCAGCTCAAAAATGTTTTTATTATTAATATTATGTTGAAAACCGAAAGCAGTATTCAAAATAGAAAGCAGTTATTTAAAATAGTACAATTATTAAAAAAAAATTGCTGTATTTTTGATCAAATAAATGCAGGCTTGGTGAGCAGAAGAAACTTCTTTAAAAATAACATGAAAAATCATACTGCTCAAAAACGTTTGTCTGGTGGAGTACACTCATGACATCACACAGCTGTTTCCTGGAAGATTTCAACACAATGGACCCCACAGCTTTTAGCGTGACATGACTTAAAGCAGCTCTCGGTTTACTCTATCTGCGCTCCATCTACACTTAATTTATGCTCTCTAGATAACTGTGGCTCAGGAGTGGTGTTTCAGGATTTTCCCTCGTCTCTGGGTGACCCTTCGTTTCCGCCAGGGTTCGGCGAGAGGATGGAGACATAAAGGAGTGCTGATGTATTTCATCTTACACACACTTCCTCTGCGTTCATTAGTTGTGTGTCACTGGTGTCCAATCACACGGTCAGAGGAGGTTTCCTGCCCTAAACACAGTCATCCTGAACTCACTAACCTGCTCATCTTATCAGACTCTATGGTTTAGTCTAAGGCTCATAATTGGATGCACTGGGAGGATTTTTCTGCCTAATATGGTTCTCTAGATGCGGGTCCATTTGGTCTTTGCTAACGTAGAGTTTGAGTATGATTATATTTAATTTAATCCTGAAGCATTGCATAGACCCTGAGGAAACAGAGACTATAGAGCTATAAAAATGAATGTGGAGCAACACGGATAATTTGATGAGAAACAATTGAGTTTATATTTCAAGGCTTGGCAAATCTGAGCATCTGAAAATCTAGAGAAGACGCTTTTTAGCAAAAGTCACTATTTACTCTAAGTTCACTGCTAAAAGAGGTCTCAGTTGTGGTTTTAATTTCCTACAGATTGACCATTTAATGACCATTCAATTCAAGCAATTAATAAACGAACACGAACGAGTATTTTCCATCTGATTGGAACTGAAAATGCTTGGTTTTTAAGCAAAGAATTGCACATAATCGTCAATAATTATAGTAACTGTTGTGTTATAGCACTTAACAAATATTAATCAGGTTTTTCTCATTGTAAAGTTTAAGAGCGACTCTAGTGCGAATGTATTTAATTGATACTGACGTTTGTTTTAGACCCTGAGGAAACAGACACGAGTGACTCAGCGGTTGTCAACGGATGATTTGATGAGAAATTATTGAGTTCATATATGTAACCCTGGAGCACAAAAACAGTCATAAGTAGCACGGGTATATAGCAAAAGTGAAGTCAAAATTGTGCATTTTTCTTTTATGACAAAAATCATTAGGACATTATGTAAAGATCATGTTCCATGAAGATATTTTGTACATTTCCTATCATAATATATAAAAACAAAGTTTTTGATTAGTAATATGCATTGCTAAGAACTACGATTTTCTCAATATTTAGATTTTTTTTGCACCCTCAGATTACCTTTTCTAATAGTTGTATCTCAGCCAAATATTATCCTATCATAACAAACCATACATCAATGGAGCGCTTTAAAAATTGACCCTTATGATCAATTTTTGTGGCCCAGGGTCACATTTTAAGACTTATTTTGCCGTTTAAGCATCTGAAAATCTAGAAGAGACAGATTTGAGTGCATGTCTCTATGAACTTTTTTCTTCTTTCCTATATTTAAAGACAATTTAGCTCAAGCAACTGAGGCTTGGAATCTGTTTTCAATCTTTTGACACTCAAAAAAGGACAAAAACATCAGTAGACGGTTCATGCACTGAACAAACACAGACAGTCTGTTTGATTCAGATCAAGCTAGTCAGACCTGGAGATGCTGTAACTCACCACTTGACAGGCTAAAGGCTCTGCTGGATGTCTGTACGGCGAGACCTGGTTCACCACGAGCATCAGTATCCAGAGACAGCTTCCCATGATGCTGCAGAGACACAGAAGAGCGAGCGAATGAGGATGAATGACCTGAACATGATGTCACTCCACACGCGCTCACGTCACAGCTTCTGTTTTTAACATTGACTCTTTCTCGATGTGTCACTCCTGTCTAGGGCTGGTTCCTGCGTTTGATATTTGACATGAACAGAAACGCCCACACGTGGCGTGCACAGCAGAAATATGAAAGGTTAATCTCCATTTCCACATTATGTGTTAAATATATATCAGAGGGTGATGTTTCAGCAGAAATGAACCGTCTGATCTCCAGCCATTACTCATCGTGTGCCAATCAAAGGAAACCCGTAAACCGCACACTGCAAAAAATGATGTCTTTTTTTCTAGTATAAATATCTAGACATTCTTGAATTGAGATGCATTTACTTGACAATTAAAATGATTTCAGATATTAAGTCTTGTTTTAAAAAAAATGGTTACACTTTATTTTGATGGTCCACTTTAGACATTCTACTAACTATTAGTAACTTTGTAATTACATAACTCTCATTAATTTGCATCGACATGTCTTCTAACTCTCAGAGTAGACTGTTAGGGTAGGTTTAGGGTTAGTAGAATAAGTTGACATATACTTGCAAAGTTTCTCATACTCAGCATGTTGTGGACTTGTCAAAATAAAGTGTTAGAAGTTATTAAGCAGAGTCACTAATACTCTAATGACTGCTAGTCGACATGTAATCACAAAGTCACTTACTGTTAGTAGAATGTCTAAAGTAGACGATCGAAATAAAGTGTTTTGCTTAAAACAAGCAAAAATATCTGCCAGTGGAGTAAGAATAATAATCTTAATTCAAAGGCTAAACAAGATAATTATTATTGCTTCATTGGCAGATATTTATGCTAGTTTTAATGGAAAACAAGATATAATATTTTGTCATTTTACTTGTGCAATAAATGCATCTTGCTTCAAGAATGTTCAGATATTTATGCTAGGAAACAAGACAAAGGTATTAAGTAAGAGAGTGTTTTTCGCAGTCAATCAGAAAAGCATGAGAAACGTGAGAGTGTTGTGATTGCAGTGAAGTGCAGGTGTGTCTCAGGTGTGTCACCTCAGTAGTGTGCTGCTCCGCTGCTGTTCACACTCATGCTGCTCTCCTCCGTCTCGCTCGCTCTG
>CM049866.1:1305000-1330000 GCA_027474115.1 Schizopygopsis malacanthus
TCATTCATTCATTCATTCATTCATTCATTCATTCATTATCAAATATAATGTAACATTCACATTCACACCCCCCCCCCCACACAAAAAAAATATTTAAAAAAAATATAATTTTTTAAAATAAGGTCAAACATACATATTTGCTAAAATATGTTTTAAAGGTATATGTAACCTTTAATCAAAGCTGTTCTAAAAACCAAATGTGTTTTCACACACAACCATCTCTAGGGTTTACAGAGAATGGTCTGAAAAAGAGAAAATATCCAGTGAACGGCAGTTGTGTGGATGAAAATGCCTTGTTGATGTCAGAGGTCAGAGGAGAATGGACAGACTGGTTATAGATGATAGAAAGACAACAGTAACTCAAATAACCACTCGTTATAACCAGAATACCATCTCTGAACACACAACACATCGAACCCTGAAGCAGATGGGCTCCAGCAGCAGAAGACCACACCGGGTGCCGCTCCGGTCAGATAAGAACAGCACACGGAGGATACAATTCACACAGACGCACCAAAACTGAACAATAGAAGATTGTAAAAACGTTGCCTGGTCTGATGAGTCTGGATTTCTGCAGCATTCAGATGTAGGGTCATAATTTGGCATAAAGAACATGAAAGCATGGATCAATACTGCCTTGTCTCAGCGGTTCAGGCTGGTGCTGGTGGTGTAATGGTGTGGGGGATATTTTCTTGGCACACTTTGTACCAATTGGGCATCGTTTAAACACCACAGTCTACCTGAGTATTGTTTCTGACCATGTCCATCCCTTTATGACTACAGTGTACCATCTTCTGATGTACTTCCAGCAGGATAATGCACCGTGTCACAAAGCTCAAATCATCTCAGACTGGTTTCTTGAACATCACAATGAGTTCACTTTACTCAAATGACCTCCACAGTCACCAGATCTCAATCCAATAGAGCACCTTTGGGATGTGGAGGAACGAGAGATTCACATCATGGATGTGCAGACGACAAATCTGCAGCAACTGTGTGATGCTATCATGACAATATGAACCAAAATCTCTGAGGAATGTTTCCAATGCCTTGTTGAATCTATGCCACGAAGAATTAAGGCAGTTCTGAAGACAAAAGAGGGTCCAACCCGGTACTAGCAAGGTGTACCTAATAAAGTGGCCGGTGAGTGTGTGTGTGTGTGTGTGTGTGTGTATGTGTGTGTGTGTGTGTGTGTGTGTGTATATGTATGTATATATATATATATATATATATATATATATATATATATATAAGCGATTTTTACCATACAATCGTTGCAAAGCAACTTCACAGGAAATTAAGTTTCTAAAATAGATTTATATTGTAGAAACTCAATATAATTAACTTATGGCAAAATTTGGTTAATTCAGTATAATCGCTGATGGTTGGCTTCCTCTGAGGGGTTGTCATCATCATCTCTTCTCAGGTGTTTGTAAGGGTTGGATCCAGACTGAAGCTTGTGTAATTATGGGATGTTATTCCAGAAACAGAGAAACAAATAAAGACAATTAGCGTAGATGTTGTTCCATCTAGGAACAACCCTGGATTAAATTATCTGTTGTATGTTATGTGTATATATATATATATATACACACACTGTCATCCATCAAAAAAAAGATCGGACCAGGTTTGATTTTCTGCATGTTCGCATCCGAAGCAAGCATTTTGATAGGAAAGGAAGACGAATACGAAATAAACGAAAAAAACATATAACGCAAATTTGGGACTTGCTGTGCAAGGACCTGGTATACTGTAAGATTGGAAATAGATTGTCTTGCCCCTAAAATGCAATATATTTTGGTATGAAAATTGTAACTATGCACGTTTGTGTGCATTTAACTTTGTTGTTTACAACAAATCTTTAACATGTATTTAAAATATTTTAGCCAGAAAAAAAAATAAACAAATATTTACTGTAGGGGTTTCACTTCTGTAAATAATACAGTAAATAACGCCGGGTTTTAGGAGGTTCTTTGTGATTTGACAGAATATGTGTCTCATTTCTGTTGTAAAATTGGGCAACGTTTATAAAAGACTTTATTATGAAGACCTGAAATGACAAACAATCATAGTATTTTGTGTCTAATTCACTTTAAATAAGCTTTAATTGTCCTAATATTGCTGTCGAAAAGATTCTTTGAAGCATTAGCGTGATGTTTCATGATGTTAATATCCCAAGCAGCCTGAACCGATGATGAAACTAAAGATTGTATCACAACGATCTGAATGCTGATACACCTGTTTGCTTCTGCCTTTGAACAAACTCAAGGTATCTCGTGCCTGCAAATCTATTCATAACAAACCTGATGTAAATTGATATTTTAAATGTTTTTCCAAAATGTGAAATGACTACTAGCTTAAATATTCATATCAAATTACACTGCAGGAAATTAAAATCGGGTTATTAAATCAAAATCTCCAAAATTCTAAATAAACAGTTACACAGAATGTGTGTTTATCACAATTCTATAATTACAAACAGACAAAAGTCAACATTCCCCATTTGTGTTATTAATTCTACAATAAACTCGTGACAGCAGCTTCCGGAGGTCATGGTATGTAACCGGTTTACTGTGAAGCTCTGCTAGCAAACAGGGAAGCAGATTTAATGGGAACAGGAAATGAGTTTCAGTGACATCACTGCTTGTTTATTTGCATAAGCTCCTCCCACACAGATATAAATGTGGACAGGTGACGAGACGCCGTTCAGCTCTTCTCGCTCATCTGAAGACTTCACACAGGTGAGCTCTGATACTATTATATCTACGTTCATTCAACAATCCTGAGATATCCTGGTTTGCATTTATAATAATCTATTGTGTTTATGCAAAGACAGCAAACATGAAATAACAGAAAATTAGTTTGTTCATAGTTTTGGGTAGTTGATGTATAATGTGACCACAGAATGTTGATGTTAAAGGGAACGTTTTGGTTGAATTTGTATCATTTTTAATCAACTTTTCACTTTCAATATTTTAAATAGTCCTGTAGTGTACAAATGATCTGTTATTTTGATGTAATTAAGAGCTCATAATAAAATCAGCATGTCAATTTCACACGGTTATTATACTAAAACTAAAACCATAAAAACGTTTTGTTAACTTGAAATCTGTGTTATTTTAGTATCATTGAGTTGCCGTTATAGTATATATGTTTTACTTTTGGTTATATATTTATAGTTATATATTATTTTGGTTATGTTTCTGGTTTAGATTTTAATTATAGTTCGAGTTTGAATCATTTTGTTGTGCTGTTGTCATTTTTATTATATTTTGTTTCTCTTTTTGTTTGCAGTACAATGCTTTGTTGTTATTATTTTATGTATGCTTTTATTTGAGTATCTTTGTTGTGTGTCGTGCAAATTGGTGTTATTTTGTTTCGTGTTTGTTAAAATAAAAGTAAAAAAATATCTTTATGTGTATTATATTATTAAGCATAATCATTTTTATGTTAGCTTTAGTTTTAGTTATTTTAGCACATCAAGTTAAACTAGATAAAAATTTAACTTGGCAGCTAGCTGAAATAAAATAAGATTAAAAATGTTGTTTTATGTTATTTAATTCCAGTTCAAGTTTATTTAAAGTAACAAAAATGCTTTGTGTGGTGTTAGTTTTAGTTAAGTACAGTAGCCCTGCTTGAAATAAAATAAAATAGCATTAACTGAAACTAATTTGTACAGCCTAAACTTATTTTATTTCAGCTAATTACCAAAGCAAAATTAGTCAAACGTAGTAAAATAACTAAAACTAATACTGATATTTTTATCAAAACTAACATTAAAAATTTATTATAAATTATAATTTAACTATACAATTTGCAGAAATTCAAAAACTATATAATTTAAAAAAAACTAAAACTAAAAAAATGTCTAGCTATTAACAAAAATAGTAAATCTTTAAAATTAAATAATTTAAAACCAAAAATATAAAAATAAAAACTATAATAGTATCTTAATAATGACACTAAAATAACATAAATTTCAAGTAACAATACTAATTTAATATAATTTGAACTATAATAACTGTGTGAAGTTTTTGAGCTCATATTAATTAAACGAAATTAAATGAATAACAAATAAATAAATGTACCAGCAACTCAGTTCGTGATACTAAAGCAGCGCTGTCGTCACTCATCTGTCCAGAATGGGCTTCGGCACGAACAGCGAGCCGATGGACGGCAAGTCAAAGGTCAGCATCTGCTCGGGCTCGTGTCACGCCGAGCACATCCTGCAGGTGCTCAACGCTTACCGGCGCAGCGGCACCTTCACAGACGTGGTTCTGCAGGTGGACAACTGTGAGTTCCCGTGCCACCGCGCCACGCTCTGCGCCAGCAGCATCTTCTTCCGCGCCATGTTCAGCAGCAACTTCCAGGAGAGCAGACAGCCTGTGGTCAAGCTGCAGGGCATCTCCAGCGCCGCCATGGACAGCCTGCTGGACTTCATGTACGAGGGACGGCTGAAGCTGGACGAGGAGAACGTGGCGAGCATCTTCCGTGCTGCGGATCAGCTGGACATACCTGTGCTGACCAAATCCTGCGTGCAATTCCTGCAGGAGCGCGTCAGCCACTCCAACTGTCTGGGGATGATGGACTTCGCCAGCCTGTATGGTATGAGCTATGCACTTACAGAATTATGATGGCAAAATCAAAAGTAATGCATTACAAGATTGCGTTAAAAGTAACTAATTACATAATTTACTTTACATAAAAAAGTAACTATTACGTTACGTTTGAGTTACTATTTAAATCTGGGCAGGGCTTGCTTGTTTGTTTTTAATATAAAAAAGTTCAAGCCCTAATGTAAAAGCCCTTTCTTACCAGAAGTAAAATGAATACGCCAAAGGGTGAAGGAAATGTAAATTCACGTCGGTACAGTAGAGGACGCAGCTCAAACTAATCACATGAAGAATATGATGCATTTTTTACAGTGCAGGATATATTTTTTACAGTACGTGAGTCATGTTTTACAGCGCATGATTCATGCTTTACAGCGCATGATTCATGCTTTACAGCACATGAGTCATGCTTTACAGCGCGTGATTCATGATTTACAGCGCGCGAGTCATGTTTTACAGCTCGTGAGCTATGTTTTACAGCTCGTGAGCCATGTTTTACAGCGCCTGAGTCATGTTTTACAGCGCCTGAGTCATGTTTTACAGCTCGTGAGCCATGTTTTACAGCTCGTGAGCTATGTTTTACAGCGCCTGAGTCATGTTTTACAGCTCGTGAGTCATGTTTTACAGCTCGTGAGTCATGTTTTACAGCGCGTGAGTCATGTTTTACAGCGCCTGAGTCATGTTTTACAGCTCGTGAGTCGTGCTTTACAGCTCGTGAGTCGTGCTTTACAGCTCGTGAGTCGTGCTTTACAGCTCGTGAGTCGTGCTTTACAGCTCGTGAGTCGTGCTTTACAGCTCGTGAGTCGTGCTTTACAGCTCGTGAGTCGTGCTTTACAGCTCGTGAGTCGTGCTTTACAGCGCGTGAGTCGTGCTTTACAGCGCGTGAGTCGTGCTTTACAGCGCGTGAGTCGTGCTTTACAGCGCGTGAGTCGTGCTTTACAGCGCGTGAGTCGTGCTTTACAGCGCGTGAGTCGTGCTTTACAGCGCGTGAGTCGTGCTTTACAGCGCGTGAGTCGTGCTTTACAGCGCGTGAGTCGTGCTTTACAGCGCGTGAGTCGTGCTTTACAGCTCGTGAGTCGTGCTTTACAGCGCGTGAGTCGTGCTTTACAGCGCGTGAGTCGTGCTTTACAGCGCGTGAGTCGTGCTTTACAGCGCGTGAGTCGTGCTTTACAGCGCGTGAGTCGTGCTTTACAGCGCGTGAGTCGTGCTTTACAGCGCGTGAGTCGTGCTTTACAGCGCGTGCGTGAGTCGTGCTTTACAGCGCGTGAGTCGTGCTTTACAGCGCGTGAGTCGTGCTTTACAGCGCGTGAGTCGTGCTTTACAGCGCGTGAGTCGTGCTTTACAGCGCGTGAGTCGTGCTTTACAGCGCGTGAGTCGTGCTTTACAGCTCGTGAGTCGTGCTTTACAGCGTGAGTCGTGAGTCGTGCTTTACAGCTCGTGAGTCGTGCTTTACAGCTCGTGAGTCGTGAGTCGTGCTTTACAGCGCGTGCTTTACAGCGCGGGAGTCCTGCTTTACAGCGCCTGAGTCATGTTTTACAGCGCCTGAGTCATGTTTTACAGCGCCTGAGTCATGTTTTACAGCGCCTGAGTCATGTTTTTCAGCGCCCGAGTCATGTTTTTCAGCTCGTGAATCATGTTTTACAGCGCCCGAGTCATGTTTTACAGCTCCTGAGTCATGTTTTACAGAGTGCGAGCTGCAGCCGTTGCAGGAGCAGTGCCAGACGCTGCTTTACCAGAATTTCCAGGAGGTTCTGCAGCACGACGAGTTCCTCGGTCTGCCCAAAGCACGTATTCTGGAGCTGCTGGCCTGCGAGCATCTGCAGGTGACCGAGGAGGTTCTGGTGACGGCTGTGCTCCGCTGGGTCCGTCACCTGCCGGACGAGAGGAAACAGGACCTCAGGGAGCTGCTGGAGCGGCTGCGCCTGCCTCTGCTGGACCCGGCGTTCTTCACCGGCGCGCTGGAGGCGGATGAGCTGGTGCAGGATTGTGCGGAGCTCCGACCGCTGCTGCAGGAGGCACGCATGTACCGCGCTTTCGGACGGGAGGTGCAGTCGGAGCACACCAGACCCCGCCGGTGAGTCTCCATCATCTCATCCACATCTCAACCAGCCCAGCAGGCACTGTTAATTAATTTAGTTAGATTTGGTAACACTTAAATCATTACTAGTGGGTTACCGTGATCTTCACTTTAGAATACTGATCCAAATGATTAGTCATTTCTTCAGAAGGATGTAGTAACACATGAGTCATTACAATCCAAAACCTTATGAATGACACATTTGTCCGTGTTTCACTCCGTCTCGAATCGCGCTCGTGAAACTGTCTCTTCCGCGGCTCGCTATGCTTTCAACTCGTTGTTTTAGTCTCGAGAAAGAGACTTTACGACATTCACGTTACATGATTTGACTGATTTTAACGTAGAAAAGGCAACAGCACCGCATTACAATAAATGATCATTCATGTTTCCATAGCCACTAAAACTAAACTAAAATGAAATCATCTTTGAGAGCAAGTGGCCCTGGTGTTTCGGGGGTCCTACGCAGCTTGTGTATTCTGTGTACAGGGAGGATCGGCTCTGGATATTCATTAACAAAGGATCTAAAGTGTTACCGTCTTGATTAGTGGAAGGGTGAATTAAGACTGGTAGATACATTCCAGAAAGATGAACTCATAATTTAAAAAAAATCTAGTTCTATTTTGTTTACCTGGATATCTCCAAAACATGTTGCACATAGTATCAACATAAAACTGAACTGAAAGTATGAAACAGCAGCTACAGTATAGATGAATATTATACGAGCAGTCAACACTTTTTACTTGTTATTCCATAAACAGATGCCATTAAACTACAGATGAGACGCACTGCTGCTGACCAGCTGATCACTGATTAATAATGAACATCGTGTGTTTTTTGTGTGTGTGTGTGTGTGTGTGTGTGTGTGTGTGTGTGTGTCTCTGTCTGTCTGTTGGTGTTTTGTTTGTTTGTGTGTGTGTGTGTGTGTGTGTGTGTCTCTCTCTGTGTGTACATGTGTCTGTGTGTGTGTGTCTCTCTGTGTGTGTGTGTGTGTGTGTGTGTGTGTCTCTCTCTCTGTGTGTACATGTGTCTGTGTGTGTGTCTCTCTCTCTGTGTGTGTGTGTGTCTCTGTGTGTACATGTGTCTGTGTGTGTGTGTGTCTCTCTCTGTGTGTGTGTCTCTCTCTGTGTGTACATGTGTCTGTGTGTGTGTCTGTGTGTGTGTGTGTCTCTCTCTCTCTGTGTGTACATGTGTCTGTCTGTGTGTGTGTGTCTCTCTCTGTGTGTACATGTGTGTCTCTGTCTGTCTGTGGGTGTTTTGTTTGTTTGTGTGTGTACATGTGTCTGTGTGTGTGTGTGTCTCTCTCTCTGTGTGTACATGTGTCTGTGTGTGTGTGTGTGTCTCGCTCTATGTGTGTGTGTGTGTGTGTGTGTGTGTGTCCCTCTCTGTGTGTACGTGTGTCTCTCTCTCTGTGTGTACATGTGTGTTTGTGTGTGTCTCTGTCTGTCTGTGGGTGTTTTGTTTGTTTGTGTGTGTGTGTGTGTGTGTGTCTCTCTCTCTGTGTGTACGTGTGTGTGTGTTTAATCAGGCGCTCCGGCTGGGCTGAGATGATCTTTGTGATCGGTGGCTGTGATAAGAACGGTTTCTCCAGACTGTCCTTCACGGAGAAGCTGAACGTGTCGTCAGGAGAGTGGACCTCGGGCGCCGCTCTGCCCGGTTACTCCAAATCTGAGTTTGCAGCCTGTGAACTTCAAAACGACATTTATGTATCAGGTATACAACGTCCCAAACACTGCCTTTCATATCCATCACACTACACTTAAAAATAAAGCTGCTTCACGATACCACAGAAGAACCTTTTTGGTTCCATAAAGAACTGTTAACATCTGAAGAAGCTTTCTGTTTCACAAACGGTTCTTTGTGGTGAAAGAAGGTTCTTCAGATTAGTAAAAGGTAAGAAAGAGATGCTCTTTGACTGAATGGCTCTTCTGTGGCATTGCTGTGAACAACCTTTGAATCACCTTTATTTATAAGAGTGTAATGCATCTGTGTAAACCGATCACAATAGCTTTGAAAAGCTCAAAAAGACTGGTCATAATTTACAAAAAGGTAGACTGACCTAATTTAAATCCAGAAAGTAAGACTGGTTACTTGGTTTCAAGTTTCAAGTTTACTTTATTTATAGAGCGCATTTAAAACAAGACTGACCAAAGTGCTTCACAATAAGAAACCGCAAAATAAAGCACAAATAGAAAATACAATAGGCAAGAATATAATTCCTAATAAGCCAATGAAAATGAATTTTAAAAGAGACTTAAACATAATCATCTTGTTACAGTCAACAACTCACACATTTCCAAAACTATCCCTCTTTTTTTTATCTTTACACACAAATCCAAGAATTGCACGCATAAAGAGCAACATGCCCCACTTATCTCTTACAAAATGAAGCACTGCATTCAAAATATCACAAACACATCTCGATAGCCAACATTTGCATTCACCTTTGCTTTATTAATTCCTGTCAGATGTGTGAGTGTTACATAGAGAACTGTGTGTTGTGTTTGATGAAATTGAAAACTGAGAATGATTGTCTTAGTGTAGATTTGGTGTGCTTCTGCTGATTGAGTGTCAGCTTTCAGAAACCCGGTCACAAGGAAAGATTGTGTGTGTAATGCTCAGTCTTTAGATCTGTCTGCGAGCGTCAGCGGTGCTTCTGTGTTACTCTATCAGCTCCAGGATCAGCCTGGAACGCGTGTCACGTGATTCCAGAGAATCCGATCAGGATCTGTGCCATGATCTCATGTGATTATGGGCTTGTGTTTACTCTCATACAAACCCCTATGGCTTTCATTCTTCTGTGAAACATATGTTTTGAGTTTTTTTGTCCGTGCAATGAAAGTCATCGTCTCAAAATATCTTGGCTTGGAATGAGGGAGAATAAATGATGACATGTACAAATAGAGTTATGAGAGTCAACCAGCATATGTAATGTTTAATCTGTAATCTTCAGTGATATTATGTACAGTAAATATGTGAGAAACTGAAACCCGCTGTGAGTAATTTAACCGTTTAACGCAGGGTTTCTTTCCTATATGGGGGTTTGAGAGATGAGCAAAGACTAATAACTCTAAGACTAATTAAAATAAATAAAAGTGGCTGCAGAATGAAGCTGAACTTGTGATCATCCAATCACAGGCTGTGGTTGTGCCGCATGTTTCAGAGTGAAAAGAAGCACTGTGTTTATTTACACACCAATGCATCTGATAACAGAGGAGTTTATCATGCGTTTAGCAATGCAGTGTTCACTTTATTTACAAGGACATTCACAAAACTGCAACATCTTTTGGGGACCTGCGCCAATTTTGAATCTAACTTGTAGGGTTAGTTAGTTTTCATGAAGAGTGAACGTGTGTGAATGGCCTTAAAACTCAGAAGCAACTCTCTCTAATCTATGTTATATAAACGTTTTAAAAGTAATGTTTACAGAATGTTCTTATAACTATATATGTTCCCATAATGTAATGAGAAAATGTTCCGAGATCAACATTCGTGATGTTATTTGTACTTGATAAATATACTAAAAAAAATGTTTTTAACCTTTAAACAACGTTCTAATCACGGCAAGAAAATCTTTTAATTTTAATGTTCTTAGAATTAACAATAATGTTATATTTTGGGTGAAAATAAACTTCGCACAATGTTGTAAGAAACAAAAGATCATGATTTTAGAAACATTTCATCACAATGTTTCTGTATTGTACATTGTAACCGGTTGTAATTGTTTTAATTAAATTAGTAATCAAAGCAGATTCCCAGTGAAAAACAGGACAATAACAGAATCAATGATGCAAACTTAAAACTGCATTAAATATGAGACAAATTCAAATTCTCATCCGATACTGTCAGGGATCAATATTATCACAATTAATAATATTACTAAATATTTAGTGCCTTTTAAGCATGCCAATGTAGTCTTTGTTGTTTGTGTCTCAACAGCATTATTATGAGACATTTATATATTGGTACGACATCCACGGTTATACGCGAGTGTGAATTGTTTTGCGTTTAAATCATTTCCGTGTTTTATTCCTCTGAATTGCCTCTGTTTGTGTGTCGCTGAGATGAGGAAACCTGCATTTGAAAAAGCAACTGACCACAAACACCTTCCCTTGTAATGAGAAGCGTTTCTAAACCTGCTGTCCAACAAGAGAGAACATTATAACGTTTTTACTCCACAACTCCAGTCTAATGTTTAAAATGACTCCCTCTTGTGATCTGATGTGGCTTCTTATCACGAATAATATATTCCATACTGTAAAAAGACTATGTTGATTAGCAATGGATTATAAATATACTTCATTATTATGGAAACACCCGAGATGGCTTGAAGAACACCATATACGTGACCCTGGACTACAAAACCAGTCATAAGGGTCAATTTTTCAAAATTGAGATTTATACATCATCTGAAAGCTGGATAAATAAACTTTCCATTGATGCACAATATTTGGCTGAGATACAATTATCTGGAATCTGAGGGTGCAAAAAAATCAAAATATTGAGAAGATCATCTTTAAAGTTGTCCAAATGAAGTTCTTAGCAATGCATATTACTAATAAAAAATTACGTTTTGATATATTTATGGTAAGAAATTGACTAAATATTTTCATGGAACATGATCTTAATATCCTAATGATTTTTGGCATAAAAGAAAAATTCATATTTTGACCCATGCAATGTTTTTTGGCTATTTCTACAAATATTACCCCAGCGACTTAAGACTGGTTTTGTGCTCCAGGAACACATATAAATCACATCACATTTCACCTTTCAAAGCGTTTCATCTCCTTCACAACGATAGCTGGGTGCTTTTGTCCGTATTAGGGATTTATTACTTCTGTGATGCATATGTGGAGTTTTTGTGCGACGGCGAACAGTATGATTGAAAACACTCATTAATAATTTTGTAAAAATAGGAAAAATAATACTTCTCTCAAAAGAAATGAGTAGACATAAGATAATCCATGTTTTTCTCCAGTGTACTGGTGCTTTTTTTATTTGATTTAAAAATCACATTTTAAGTAGCAAATTTTAAAAATGTCTATATCAAACAAAACAATCAAAATAAAGCACTTAATATTTTATTTGTGTAATTTAATCCAACATCAGAATTTATAATCACATCCATTATCCAACATGTTCACCATGAACATGTGAATGTATTAATATTGAATGTATTGATTTAATTCTGTGTCCTGTTTGGCTGATGAAATCTTTGTTGTTGTTTTGTGTGTGTCCGTGTCCGTGTCCGTGTCCGTGTCCGTGTCCGTGTCCGTGTGTGTGTCCGTGCATGTGTGTGTGTGTGTGTGCAGGCGGGCAGCTGAACAGCGCAGACGTTTGGCGCTTCATGCCTCAGCTCAATCAGTGGGTGCGGGTACATGGGCTCAACCGCGGGCGCTGGAGGCACAAGATGACCTCCATGTGTGGGAAGGTGAGCTGAGAGCGGTCAGTCAGACGGGTTTGAGTGTGTGTGTGTGTGTGCTGACCTGTGTGCAGTTTTGGGATTAATGCATTCCATGCAAGGCGAGTTACGTAATCAGATTACTTTTTAAAGTAATACATTACGTGTTGATTTAGAAGGAAATATCTGAGTTACTTTTTTAAATAAGTAACACCAGTTCTCATGTATTGACTGACAGCTCTTGTGTTGCCATGTTGAGAGAAATCAGGAGTAAGTGCAGAGCGTTGTGTGTGAACGTGATCTTACTGTATCTTACACGTCTGTGGTCATGAAGTCATTTGAAAAACGGGTGCTGGCCCACCTGAAGGACATCACTGGACCCTCGCTGGATCCTCTTCAGTTTGCCTACAGAGCAAACGGGTCTGTGGATGATTCAGTCAACATGGGACTGCATTGTGTTCTGCAACATCTGGACAGACCAGGGGCTTATGTGAGGATCCTGTTTGTGGACTTCAGCTCGGCCTTTAACACCATCATCCCGGACACCCTTCAGAATAAACTGACACAGCTCTCCATCCACACCTCCATCTGTCAGTGGATCAACAGACAGGCAGCAGCAGATAGTGAAGCTGGGAAACCCATCCAGCACTCGTACGATCAGTACTGGAGCTCCTCAGGGCTGTGTTCTCTCCCCACTGCTCTTCTCCCTGTACACGGACGACTGCACTTCTAAAGACCCCTCTATCAAGCTCCTGAAGTGTGCAGATGACACCACACTGATCAACCTCATTCAGGACAGAGACGAGTCTGCTTACAGACAGGAGGTTAAAGAGCCGGCTGTCTGTCTTAACAACCTGGAGCTGAACACGCTCAAAACTGTGGAGATGATCGTGGACTTCAGGAGAAACCACCCCGCTCTCCCCCCCCACTTACCATCATGAACAGCACAAAAACAGATTCAGTATTCCTCAAAATGAATAAAACAGTCAAATGCAAACTCAGAATACAAACCATAATTTTTTGTATTTAATCCCATTTTATTAACTAATGTCTTTGCTACTGACCTTCGATGATCCAATTCAACCATACTTAGCAAAAATTACATTTGTGTTTGATTTTTGTTATTTTTTTGTTAACTCAAATGTAAAGTAACTTACATAAAAAGTAACTAAGTAACGTAATTAGTTACTTTTTTAGGGAGTAACGCAATATTGTAATGCATTATTTTTAAAAGTAACTTTCCTCAACACTGCCTGTGTGTGTGTGTGTATCTGTGTGTGTGTGTGTGTGTGTGTGTGTATCTGTGTGTGTGTGTGGTTGTATCTCTGTGTGTGTGTGACGTGCTCTCTCTCTCTCTCTGTGTGTGTATCTGTGTGTGTGTGTGTGTGTGTGTGTGTGTGTATCTGTGTGTGTGTGTGGTTGTATCTCTGTGTGTGTGTGTCTTTGTGTGTGTGACGTGCTCTCTCTCTCTCTCTCTCTCTCTCTCTCTCTCTCTGTGTGTGTGTGTGTGGGTGTGTGTATGTGTGTGTGTGTATCTGTGTGTGTGTGTCTGTGTGTGTGTGTTTGCAGCTGTACGTGGTCGGTGGTTATAACGGCCGTGAGCGTCTGTCCAGTGTGGAGCGCTACAGTCCGCACGAGAACAGCTGGACGAGTGTTTCTGAGCTGCTGCTGCCGGTGAGTTCTGCCGCTCTGAGCAGCTGCTGCGGGAAACTCTACGTGATCGGAGGAGCCGTGGGAGAACACGCCAACACTGACCGGGTGAGGAACGCGTCTGTTCAAATATGAAGCATTTACTACAAATAAAACAACTCTACATCTTCCATTAAACAGCACATTTATTTAACAAGTGTACATTTACTTGGGCCTCTCGGGAGGATTTGCATTATTGATTATTTCTCTGAATTACAAATAGGAAAATGTGATCTAAATGTTTTTCTTCCTCAATTATTTTTATTTTCTCTCTCTTAGAATATTTTTCTTTTCAAAAAAATGTTAATGCTTCAAAAAGCCATTTTCCCCCACTTAAAAAAAAACTTTCTTGAATAACTCTTTTAAAACTTTTTCCTGAGTAAAAACGTTTATCTTCAAAAAAAAAAAAGATTTTCTCCAAATACATTTTTCTTCAAAAACTTGAACTCTTCAAAAAAGTTTATCTCTCTTCAAAAAACATTTTAATGCTTTCCACTTTTCAAAAAATATTTCTTCAAGAACGTTTATCTCTTGAAAATGTTTTTCTTTTCTAAAATGTTTTCTCTATTTACATTTTTGTTTTTCATAAAAAAAAAAAATTCCTGTTCAAAACTATTATCTTCAAAAAAGCATTTTTTTTCCAGACATTTTTTCAAAAACTGACTCTTAAAAAATAAATATACGTTTTTCTCTCTAATGCTTTAAAAAGCATTTTTTCACTTTTCAACAACAGTGAAAAATCTTCAAGAACGCTTATCTTTCTCTTCTTTCACATTTTTTGTTTCATTTTCAAAATATTTTTTTCTCTTCAAAAGATTTATCTTCAAAAGAAGCATTTTCCTCCAAAGACCTTTTCTCCTCAAAAACTGTAAATCTTAAAAACGTATTTTCTTTCTTTTAAAACAAGTGTCTCTCTTCAAAACTTTTTCTCTCCATGCAGTAAAGGTTTCTGTTAAACAAAAAATGTTCTTCTATTCAAAATCCCCGTTCTCTTCAAACCGAGGAAAAAAATGAGTTACATGGAAAATATCTCTTGCTTAAGTCACTGAAATATGAAGTATGTGACCCTGGAGCACAAAAGCAGTCATAAGCAGCACGGGTATATTTGTAGCAATAGCCAACAATACACTGTATGGCTCAAAATTATCAATTTTTATTAATTGCCAAAAATTATTTTATTTAGGACATTAAGTAAAGATCATGTTCCATAAATATTTTTGATAAATGTCCTACTGTAAATATATCAAAATAAAAATTTTGATTAGTAATATGCATTGCTAAGAACTTCATTTGAACAACTTTAAAGATGATTTTCTCAATATTTAAGTTTTTTTGCACCCTCAGATTCCAGATTTTCAAATAGTTGTATCTCAGCCAAATATTTTCAGATCCTAACAAACCACACGTTAATGGGAAGCAAATGTATTCAGCTTTCATGTGGTGTATACTTCTCAATTTCTTATGACTGGTTTTGTGGCCCAGGGTCACATATTGTGTTGATTTTCTCGTGTAGTGAAGCGAGTTGTTGAGAGCACAGGTTTATTGAGTGCTTCTCTTCATCACGTGTGTTGCAGGTCCAGTGTTACGACCCCGTGAGCGACAGGTGGTCATACGTGTCGCCCTGTCCGTTCTCTCAGCGCTCCATCAGCTCCGTGACGCTCAACGGCTGCATCTACGTGACCGGAGGTCTTCTGGAGCAGATCTACTGCTATAGCCCCCTCACAGACTCCTGGAGCCAAGCCGCGGCGCTGCCCGTCAAACTGGTGCGAACCGCCTCAGCGTTCACTGAGCGCCGGTAACACACACCCTGACCCGACCTGACCCTGTGTGTGTGTGTGTGTTTCAGGAGGGCTGCGGACTGACCGCGTGTGACGGGAAGGTGTACGTGGTCGGCGGGCGTAATGAACTCTCGGTTGCGGTGGATCAGATCTGGGCGCTGGATCCGGTCAGCGGTAAACTGACGGAGGAGAAGCCGCTGACCCGCTGCCTCAGTTATCACGGCTGTGTGACCGTCCTGCAGCGGCTCTGAGATGAACTCACACGTCATCTATCTGCCAGGCTCTCGAGTACAGAGCACTGCACTTATGATTATTGATCAGATGTAATATCATAACAAACACCTATGCAAAGCTGCTTTCTAAATTACTTTTTCACTTTTTCTTTTGAATTTTTTCTTGCAATTCTGAGTTTATATCTCATAATTCTTATTTTTGTATCTGATAATAATTCTGAGTTTATATCTCATAGATTTCCTTTTTTTCTGATAATAATTCTGAGTTTATATCTCATAATTAATTTTTATATTTGATAATAATTCTAAGTTTGTATCTCAGAATTCTGAGTTTATATCTCAGAATTCTTAATTTTTATATCTGATAATAATTCTGAGTTTATATCTCATAATTCTTAATTTTTATATCTGATAATAATTCTGAGTTTATATCTCATAATTGTAAGTTTGTATCTCAGAATTCTGAGTTTTTACCTAGTAAAGTCCAAGTTTGTATCTCATAATCAGCACTGAGATAAGAGTGTATATATATATATATATATATATAATATCATAATTATGAGTTTATATCTCATTCTGATTTTATATCCCATAATACCAAGTTTGTTTCATAATTCAGTTTATATCTCACAATTATTATTTTATGTCTCATAGTAATTCTGAGTTTCTCATAATTTAAGTCTTTACCTCATAATTCCACGTATATCTCACAATTCTTATTTTATATCTCATAATTCAGAGTTTATATCTCACAATTCTTATTTTATATCTCACAATTCCACGTTTATATCTCACAATTCTTATTTTATATCTCATAATTCAGAGTTTATATCTCACAATTCTTATTTTATATCTCACAATTCCACATTTATATCTCACAATTCTGACCTTTTAGTATTTTTCCACAGAATTAAAAAAAGTCTATTTCAACTTCTAATCTCCCAATTCTGAATTTATATTTCACAGTTAAATCTCATAATTGTGAGGGTTAAAAGTCTATATTGTGAGATAAAAATGTGCAATTACCTTCTTTCTTTACTCCATGAAGTTAACAAGCTTCCATAAATTCCACTTTGCATCATCAAGCTTCAGAAATGACAACAATACAGAATGAAAGCGGAGCCGCGCACGTTCAGTTAAAAGAGACTAAACCGGTTCTTACAGTAAAACTATGCGGTTTCTAGCTGAACTCGTTAAAACAGTTCTTCATTTCCATTTCCACAATCAGTTCCAGTCGACTGACCAACAGGAAGAACTGCGGAACTGTCTAATTACTGCTCGTTAACTGAAGTCTGCTGCTGCATCTCCTTTCATTTGTGTTTGTGAAAGAATTACACTATGATTTATTTTCTAGTTATGAACTTGGACTGCTGGAAATCCCAATGTGAAGTGAACCATTATAGACTGTGAACGTGTTTAAACACTGCATGTATGATGTTAAACATTTAAATAAAGACTTTATCGTTACATGTTGCATTTTACGTCTCAGCCTCATTAATATCATTAATATACTGCACAAATGAAAGCAAAGCTGGCATGAAACGAATGACTGTCATCACATCGTAAAGCATTGAACTGAGACACAGACTGAAAGATGATTAACATGCAGTGCTTTTATTGAAACTATCTTCCACGAGTTAATCAAAATTAATCTATCATCACTGTCAGCATGTGAACGATGGGTTTGATCCTGTAATTCAGCATTTTCCAAACGGGTTTATTTCACGAAAGCTGAAAAAAAACTGTAAAATACACAAAAATAAACATTTAAATTAAAAATATGTATTTTATTTTTAATTTAAAAAACTTTTATTTGTTTTGTGACTTGATCAGAGAACCTTGAACATGTAAAAAGTGTTTTTTTTAATTAATGATATAGGAATTTTTCTAGATAAAAATCTATAGAATAAATCAAAACAAAAATATTTTTTTATTTAGCATTTAATGATTTAAAAAAAAAAATTGGTCCTCGAGAACTATGTGAAAGTGTTTTTTAAATTAATGACAGTAATATTTTAGCTAATATATAGAATAAATAAAAACAAAAAACATATTTAATTGTTGTTTTTTTAGCATTTATTGATTTTTTTTTTTTTTTTGGTCCTCGAGAACTATGAACATGTGAAAGTGTTTTTTAAATTAATGACATAGTAATATTTTAGCTAATATATAGAATAAATAAAAACAAAAAACATTTAATTGTTGTTTTTTTAGCATTTATTGATTTTTAAAATGTTTTTGGTCCTCGAGAACTATGTGAAAGTGTTTTTTAAATTAACTCCTTAACTGTCGCCGTCCCGTATACGGGACGCCTAACTTTACTTCAATATATTACCATTAAATCTTAATCTAATCATGACAAACTATATATTGTTGGAAAGGTCCAAGACTCCTAAATAGATATTGTACCACTGTTTGTTGTAAAAAATTATGTAGGAGCAGTAATAGATTAATTTATGACAAGAGCGCACCTCAAAACATATACACTATAATAGGAGCTCTGATCTTTGACACAAAAATTTTATTCGTTTTCTTTTTTTCCTATCACATGTTTTAGTAATCATCATATATTAAATATCATTTGAAAGCTTATAATCTCAAAATTCATCCTGTGAAAACCGTTTTGAAATCGGACATTGCGTTACCATAGAAATGGTACTCTAAACTCTTTTAGCGGGCTCCTCCCCTTTAGTGGGAGGTGTCATATTCCAAATGTATTACGGTCTTATAGAATCACAACTTTTTATAATCTTGACAAAATACATATCATTGGAAAGGTCTGAGTCTCAAGATTCCATATTTGGTGGTCATTTTGTGATAAGACTAATAGTGGGAGAGAAATTGATACATTTGTGACAGAAAAGTGCATAAAAAAAATTCAATGGGGTTTGAATGGCACCCGGTGGCTGTTTGTGGTATAACGCATAAACAAAATTGCATAGTAACCTCAATTTTTTATATATCAACTTCAAATTTGAAACACAACTTATTTAGACATATGGCTTTAATTTTATGCCAAATTTGGATTAAAACATATTTTGTAAAATATTTTATATAATATACAATAATAATTGTACATTACATTTTATTTACAGTAAATTTAAACTTGTATAACTTTTTTTAACTTTCATTTTTTGAAATGATTTCACTTCTGCAATAATCTGCTGATTGTCTTCTTTAAAAAGAGACCAACCTTAGGTCTGTATTCAAAAGCATTCATGAATTATAACAATTTAACTTTAAAGAGTGCACTTTCAAGTTTTTCAAAAAGGGGGGGTGACAGTTAAGGGGTTAATGACATAGTAATATTTTAGCTAATATATAGAATAAATAAAAACAAAAAACATTTAATTGTTGTTTTTTTAGCATTTATTGATTTTGTAAATGTTTTTGGTCCTCGAGAACTATGAACAGGTGAGATGATAAATGATTGAAAAAATAGAATCAAGCTATTTTCGCTCAAACCAGTTGACAAATATTTCTTTGAATTCATAGAATAGAGTTTATACAACATCAGCTATAAATGATGAGCTTGTGTCCAGTCAGATCCACGAGCAGACGGTTTCCAGAGAAAGACTGAGTCCACATTAAACACGTTTCAGATTCTTCTTGAGGTCTGCCGTGTTTCAGACGCACAGATTACAGAGGAATCAGATGATCTTGGAGACTTCGTCTGCGTTTGTTTGTCATCTCATTAACTCACGTCCACTTCAGACGAACTCGAGATAACATTCTTCCCCGACACGAAATGCTTTCATCCATTCAGAGCAAATGTTTGTCATTTTTGAGTTTCATGTTTCTTTAAAAGATTGCGTGTAAAGCACAGCTGATGTGGAAAGATGACCTGCTTTCATTCGTACACTGATTTCAGACTAATTATTCCCTAATGAGTCTGGAGTAACTGTGCTGATTACGAGTAAGCCGTTATGAAATCTTGTTTCTGCCAAGGGAATAAAAAACTTTATATTTCACAGTTCCAACTTTTCTCATCAGAATTGAAAGATATAAACTAGGAATTGTGAGTTATAAAGTCAGAATTGCAAGACATGCATAATTCTATTTTCTCACAATTAAATTATTTTATCTCGCAATAGACTTTTTCTTAATTTCAAGAATATATCCAGCAATTATTGCTTTTTATATCTTACAATTCAGAGTTTTTTCTCACAATCGCAAGTTTATATCTCACAATTGTAGTGTTTTAAATATATAGTTCACCATGTGTCTCGCAATTCTACATTTTTTATGCCTTGCAATACTTTTTTCTTACAATCACCATTTATATCTGACAATTTTAGTTTATTATATTACACAATTCTGAGTTTTTCTCGCAATTGTGTTATCTTGACAATTTTAGGGTTTTTTATATTACGTAATTCTGATTTTTTTCTTGCAATTGTGAGTTTATATCTTGACAATTTTAGGATTTTTTATATTACGTAATTCTGATTTTTTTTTTTGCAATTATGAGTTTATATCTGACAATTTTAGTTTTTTTTATATTTCACCATTCTGAATTTTTTCTTAGGCCTATATATCACGTTTCTTTTTATGCCTCGCAATTCTGACATTTTTTCTCGCAATCACAAATTGATATCTCACTATTCTGACTTTTGTCTCTCAATCGTGAGTTTATATCTTTGACATCTTTTTCACTATCACAAGATTGTATCTTTCAATGCTATATTTCTTTCCTCACAACGGAGTTTATCTCGCAATTCTAGCTTTTTACATCGCAAAATTCTGAAACTTTTTTTCTCACAATCGCAAGTTTATATCTGAAAATGTTAGTTTTTTTATATTTCTTTCTTTTTATGCCTCGCAATTCAGACTTTTTCCCTCAAAATCTATTTTTTCTTCCAATTTTGAACTTTTTCTCAGGATTCTGATATAAACTCCCCCCCCCAAAAAAATAAAATAAAAAAAATGGTCAGATATAAACTCACAGTTGAGAGATATAAATGGTGATTGTAAGAAAAAAGTATTGCAAGGCATAAAAAAACGTAGAATTGCGAGACACATAGTGAACTAAATATAAAAAAAACTACAATTGTGAGATATAAACTTGCGATTGTGAAAAAAAAATCTGAATTGTAAGATATAAAAAGCAATAATTGCAGGATATATTCTTGAAATTGAGAAAAAGTCTATTGCGAGATAAAAAATAGAATTGTGAGAAACATACAATTGTGAGAAAATAGAATTATGCATGTTTTGCAATTCAGACTTTTCCCCTCAAATTCTCTTTTTTCTTCCAATTTTGACCTTTTCCTTGTGAGTTTATAGCAGAATTCTGAGGAAAATTTCAAAATTGGAAGAAAAGAGAGAATTTGAGGGAAAAAGTCTCAATTTTTTCTTCACTGATTTTCCGTACATTACACCATCAGACACACACAAACACCAAAAACAGACGCTTCAATTCAGTTTGATATATTTATATATGTATGCATGTATAAAATTAGACAGACACGGCTGTTTCATATACAAAAGGCCAATAAAACAAGAAGAAAACAGGAAGTGTGTAACAGGCGTTAGTCGATGAAGGCACTCTCATCCACAGTGTTCCAGTTAACGTGATCATGTGACGGTGCTGCAGTCTGAATCAGAAACAGTGCAGGATTTGCAACCGCGGTACCGAATCGAACCAGTACCGACAGGCATCATGGAATGTGCAGTACAAAACATACTCATAATCGAAACAAATAAAACAACTCCAGCATCAGAAACACAAAGGAATGATCCATCAATGATTTTGGTCTCAATAGTCTTCAAAAGTATCAAAAATAAAAACAAAACTTAAGTTATGACACATAGGAAGAATTAAACAAAAAACAACTTAAGACATAAAAGTGGAGTGTTTCAACTCAAATGGCAGTGACCAGTAAATGCGGAATGTAGAGGCTGGTTGACTAAACTAACACTGAAGACTTCTACACACATATGCTAACAGGATTAGTGCGGTCTTGTTAACAAGCTAACTAGTCTAACCGCCGAGACGTGCAAACCGCTTGGCAGCTTAGTGATGGGTCGTTCTTGAACGATTCGCTCATTTTGAATCTTTAATGTCAACGTCTCGGGGAGTTATTCGCTCAGTCGCGCAATTAGTTCATTCATTAGTTATTCGTTCATCACGTGACAGCCCCATAATCTTAACTTAAGCAGTCTGAGCCGGAAAGAGACTTAATTAATAACAATAACCAATTCTATATTACCTTAGTTACCACATTCATGACAGAAATTTACACGGTTTAAAATTTGAAGGTGCGTTCACACCAGACACGAATGACGCGAATAAATCTCGCTGTTCGCGCGAAGTTGGACGCTTGAACATTTTGAGTTTACTCGCTTCATTCGCGCGAGAAATTCACTACACAACTATGGAAAGCCAAATGGTTCAGAATTCGCCTGGTTTTCACCGCCGTGTGATTATTAAAACGCCGTTTTCATAACGCCGCAAGGCGTTAAATAAGCGCCGTTAGGCGCTAAGTTAACGGCAGACGCCACCACGCGTTAAAATAACGCCAGGCGCCGACCGACGTTAAGTTAACGCCACACGCCACTTAAGATGCAGATTTATTCTTTATCTACATGGACACACCTCTCATGGCTACGAGGAATCTACGGCAAGTCTGAGCATCCAGTTTGCTACAGCGCGAAGATGGCAAGGAGAGCTTTTGTTTTGTAAATGACTGCACTCGCCTTTTGCTGTCTGATAATCCGGGGCCTGATGTCTTTCAGTCATCATTAAACAGGTAAAGATTGTGTCTATGTTCTCCAAAAATATTTAGTTAGATACCTGAGTTTTAACGGTTTCTATGTGAATTCTATGTGATATTAGTCAATTTTGTAAATTTCAATACTATTTAGGGCAGATAGGGTGGATAGTATCTGAACATTTCACTATTAGTTTATTAGTTTAAAGACGTATAAAGTGCTAATTTTAAAAACAGAGCCTGGTGCTATAAAAGGGATATTTTTCTGAGCACTTTACTATTAGTTTATTATCATATGTCATGGGTTAATAAATATATTTTCTTTCAATTACATTTTGTGCTGTGCAAAAGGTATTTGTTAAGATGCACCTTTTTTTATTTTGTTTCATATTTTGTTTTATTTTATTGAACAAAATTCATGTGCATTTACACTTCACAGTATACAGTGTTTAAAACAATTGTTTCCATCTTCGCGCTGTAGCAAACTGGATGCTCAGACTTGCCGTAGATTCCTATTAGCCATGAGAGGTGTGTCAATGTAGATAAGCGAATAAATCTGCATCTTAAGTGGCCTGTGGCGTTAACTTAACGTCGGTCGGCGCCTGGCGTTATTTTAACGCGTGGTGGCGTCTGCCGTTAACTTATCGCCTAACGGCGCTTATTTAACGCCTTGCGGCGTTATGAAAACGGCGTTTTAATAATCACACGGCGGTGAAAAAAAGGCGAATTCTGAACCATTTGGCTTTCCATACACAACAGATGCGAATACGCGTCATGGGGGGGGGGGGCTTCTGCAGGCAGCTCCAGTCTCGCTGTACGAAAAGTACGAAGATGTATATACAGCTCCGGGTATCCACATACAACCACGATTAATTTGTCCTCCATTGTTGTTTCAGATTTTCTGCCTCCGCTCATAATGACGTCACTGCTAGAGCAAGCTCCTGATTGGTTAACGTGGTGCGAATATCCGCCAAAGTTCAGTTTATTCAACTCGCGCGAATGACGCGTCAAACGCTCAATTTGCGCCGCCTCATTCGTGCGAATAGCGCCGCAGGATTGTCTATCGCGTCTTTGCATTGACTTAACATGTAAATCATTCGCGCGATTCGCATCTGGTGTGAACGCACCTTGAGAAATAAAAAGCTATAATTGAGACCAGAGACGCATCACGTGACTGTAAGAGTAAATAATACCTATGTTTATAAGGACAGCATTGGTTTAGTTTATGAGGCTGTCACGTGATGAACAGACGACTGAAACCCGAAGACTTGTCAGATAAGAGGTGAGGAGAGCTAATCATAGACTAAAGCCCCTGGTAAACAATGATTTACATTTGTCTTTGTTTCTTATAGCATTATAGTTGTGTATTGTTTGTAGTGTGATCAACAGTTGAGCAAGTAGTAGACGTGTTAGGGACACGTAACATTTTAATTACATTTAGCCAAAATGACTAGAAAAAAAGCTGAATTTTTGCTGAACGAGACTCGGTAAAATGATCCGAACTTCCCATCACTAGTGTTTAAAAGAGATCATGGAGGCGTGAGGATTACCCATCATGCTCTACGATCATCAGTTACATGCAGACGCAGATCTCACGAACGCATGCGCATCACGTCTCACCACACAAACTAAACACGCTCACTCACAAACATTCAACTTCTCTTTGGGACAACGAATGGAACAAAATTACATCGCAATGCGAATTCACATAATGCACAAATAATATAATGTAAATTGAGAGTATTTATACATAATGGTATTTCTATGTTGATTAAAAATTATTTTTATTACAGTTATGAAAACAAGTTTTCTTAATGGTCATGACAATAATGACAAACCAAAACAAATCATAGTCTAATATCCAGGCTTCATTTTCTTTACACAAAGCACTTTTAGAAAATGCATTAGAAATGAAGCTTGACCGTTTGAAAATCAAAATAATATAATTCAGTTACATAAAACTCTCATGATCACTATTCAAAATATATTACTAAAATGGCTAAATATTTAAATGTTGATTTAAAAATATTTTCTTATAGTAATATTTTAATTCAATGCAGTAATGAGAATCATAATTGCCACAAAAACACTGTAATAAAAATTCCCTTCATGTTATTTTAGAAAGGCTTTCCGTGGTTAAATTTGACATGGATGTGAAAAAAACGTGACCATTAACTTACAAAAAAATATATATCTATTACTTGAATTGTATTTATGAACCATGCTATTTTTATGTTGATTTAAAAATGTATTACAGTAATATTTTAACAGCAGCACTAAGGATCTGGTGTTTCCATCATAAGAAAACATTCATGTAAAACATCAATTAATGGTCCTAAAGGCTTCACTTTCTATGCAAACTGACTTAGTGGTGAAATATGACATAAAAAAACGTATTAATGTAAATTATTCCATGACATTTATGCAAAATATTTTATGAAATGCCAAAGAATTCATACATCATGGTATTATGGTGATTTAAATGAAATGTAATAC
>CM049866.1:1335000-1352500 GCA_027474115.1 Schizopygopsis malacanthus
TGACATTTTTTCTCGCAATCACAAATTTATATCTCACTATTCTGACTTTTGTCTCTCAATCGTGAGTTTATATCTTTGACATCTTTTTCACTATCACAAGATTGTATCTTTCAATTCTATATTTCTTTCCTCACAACGGAGTTTATCTCGCAATTCTAGCTTTTTACATCGCAAAATTCTGAAACTTTTTTTCTCACAATCGCAAGTTTATATCTGAAAATTGTAGTTTTTTTTATATTTCTTATATCTTGCGATTCTCTTTTATGCCTCGCAATTCAGACTTTTTCCCTCAAAATCTATTTTTTCTTCCAATTTTGACCTTTTTCTCAGGATTCTGATATAAACTCACAATTTTGAGTAACAAAATTTGAATTGCCATATTACCCCACAATAAAAAAATTATAATAAAATGGTCAGATATAAACTCACAATTGCAAGAAAAAAACCTCAGAATTACGTAATATAAAAAACCCTAAAGTTGTCAAGATATAAACTCACAATTGTCAGATATAAATGGTGATTGTAAGAAAAAAGTATTGCAAGGCATAAAAAACGTAGAATTGCGAGACACATGGTGAACTATATATTTAAAAAACTACAATTGTGAGATATAAACTTGCGATTGTGAGAAAAAAATCTGAATTGTAAGATATAAAAAGCAATAATTGCAGGATATATTCTTGAAATTGAGAAAAAGTCTATTGCGAGATAAAAAATAGAATTGTGAGAAACGTACAATTGTGAGAAAATAGAATTATGCATGTTTTGCAATTCAGACTTTTCCCCTCAAATTCTTTTTTCTTCCAATTTTGACCTTTTCTTTGTAAGTTTATTGCAGAATTCTGAGGAAAATTTCAAAATTGGAAGAAAAGAGAGAATTTGAGGGAAAAAGTCTGAATTGCAAGATAAAAGTCTCTTCACTGATTTTCCGTACATTACACCGTCAGACACACACAAACACCAGAAACAGACGCTTCCATTCTGTTTGATATATTTATATATGTATGCATGTATAAAATTAGACAGACACGGCTGTTTCATATACAAAAGGCCAATAAAACAAGAAAACAGGAAGTGTGTAACAGGCGTTAGTCGATGAAGGCACTCTCATCCACAGTGTTCCAGTTAACGTGATCATGTGACGGTGCTGCAGTCTGAATCAGAAACAGTGCAGGATTCGCAACCGCGGTACCGAATCGAACCAGTACCGACAGGCATCATGGAATGTGCAGTACAAAACATACTCATAATCGAAACAAATAAAAACAACTCCAGCATCAGAAACACAAAGGAATGATCCATCAATGATTTTGGTCTCAATAGTCTTCAAAAGTATCAGAAATAAAAACAAAACTTAAGTTATGACACATAGGAAGAATTAAACAAAAAACAACTTAAGACATAAAAGTGGAGTGTTTCAACTCAAATGGCAGTGACCAGTAAATGCGAAATGTAGAGGCTGGTTGACTAAACTAACACTGAAGACTTCTACACACATATGCTAACAGGATTAGTGCGGTCTTGTTAACAAGCTAACTAGTCTAACCGCCGAGACGTGCAAACCGTTTGGCAGCTTAGTGATGGGTCGGTCTTGAACGATTCGCTCATTTTGAATCTTTAATGTCAACGTCTCGGGGAGTTATTCACTCAGTCGCGCAATTAGTTCATTCATTAGTTATTCGTTCATCACGTGACAGCCCCATAATCTTAACTTAAGCGGAAAGAGACTTAATTAATAACAATAACCAATTCTATATTACCTCAGTTACCACATTCGTGACAGAAATTCACACGTTTCAAACTGTGAAGGTGCGTTCACACCAGACGCGAATGACGCGAATAAATCTCGCTGTTCGCGCGAAGTTGGACGCTTGAACATTTTGAGTTTACTCGCTTCATTCGCACGAGAAATTCACTACACAACAGACGCGAATACGCATCATGGGGGGGGCTTCTGCAGGCAGCTCCAGTCTCGCTGTACGAAAAGTACGAAGATGTATATACAGCCCTGGGTATCCACATATAACCACAATTACAACCACAACCACGATTAATTTGTCCTCCATTGTTGTTTCAGATTTTCTGCCTCCGCTCGTAATGACGTCACTGCTAGACCAAGCAGTGGTTAACGTGGCGCGATTATCCGCCAAAGTTCAGTTTATTCAACTCGCGCGAATGACGCGTCAAACGCTCAATTCCCGCCGCCTCATTCGCGCGAATAACGCCGCAGGATTGTCTATCGCGTCTTTGCATTAACATGTAAATCATTCGCGTCTGGTGTGAACGCACCTTGAGAAATAAAAAGCTATAATTGAGACCAGAGACGCATCATGTGACTGTAAGAGTAAATAATAACTATGTTTATAAGGACAGCATTGGTTTAGTTTATGAGGCTGTCACGTGATGAACGGACGACTGAAACCCGAAGACTTGTCAGATAAGAGGTGAGGAGAGCTAATCATAGACTAAAGACCCTGGTAAACAATGATTTACATTTGTCTGTTTCTTATAGCATTATAGTTGTGTATTGTTTGTAGTGTGATCAACAGTTGAGCAAGTAGTAGATGTGTTTGGGACACGTAACATTTGAATTACATTTAGCTAAAATGACTAGAAAAAAAGCTGAATTTTTGCTGAACGAGACTCGGTAAAATGATCCGAACTTCCCATCACTAGTGTTTAAAAGGGATCATGGAGGCGTGAGGATTACCCATCATGCTCTACGATCATCAGTTACATGCAGACGCAGATCTCACGAACGCATGCGCATCACGTCTCACCACACAAACTAAACACGCTCACTTACAAACATTCAACTTCTCTTTGGGACAACGAATGGAACAAAATTACATCGCAATGCAAATTCACATAATGCACAAATAATATAATGTAAATTGAGAGTATTTATACATAATGGTATTTCTATGTTGATTAAAAATTATTATTATTACAGTTATGAAAACAAGTTTTCTTAATGGTCATGAAAATAATGCCAAACCAAAACAAATCATAGTCTAATATCCAGGCTTCATTTTCTTTACACAAAGCCCTTTTAGAAAATGCATTAGAAATGAAGCTTGACCGTTTGAAAATCAAAATAATATAATTCAGTTACATAAAACTCTCATGATCACTATTCAAAATATATTACTAAACGGCTAAATATTTATGCATCTTTAAATGTTGATTTAAAAAAAAATTCTTATAGTAATATTTTAATTCAATGCAGTAATGAGAATCATAATTGCCACAAAAACACTGTAATAAAAATTCCCTTCATGTTATTTTAGAAAGGCTTTCCGTGGTTAAATTTGACATGGATGTGAAAAAAACGTGACCATTAACTTACAAAAAAAAATATATCTATTACTTGAATTGTATTTATGAACCATGCTATTTTTGTGTTGATTTAAAAATGTATTACAGTAATATTTTAACAGCAGCACTAAGGATCTGGTGTTTCCTTCATAAGAAAACATTCATGTAAAACATCAATTAATGGTCCTAAAGGCTTCACTTTCTATGCAAACTGACTTAGTGGTGAAATATGACATAAAAAAACGTATTAATGTAAATTATTCCATGACATTTATGCGAAATATTTTATGAAATGCCAAAGAATTCATACATCATGGTATTATGGTGATTTAAATGAAATGTAATACAGACAGTAAAGAGAGGTTTGCGGTGATTATATCATAATGTTATTAAAACCCATGATTTTTTCTACACAAATTCTATTTAGTTAGAGTGGTGAGACATGAGGAGCGTGAGATCCAGCGGCGTTATTTTACTCTAGAAACTCACATTAATGACATGAAAACACACACTGAAACAGAAGAAAGAGTCTGTGGTCACGTGCCGTCACCAGTCCAGTACTAACCCACTAACCCACCCGTCTGACCCGTCACGTGCCAAGGCGCTCTAGTTCTTGCGGATGTCTGCGTACACCACCGGCTCCATCTTGTGGAAGGAGTTCCTGCTGCCGGAGTGATCGAGCTGAGCGTAAATCACCGGCCCCTGAACAGAGACACACACGATGAGACACGCAAACACACACAGACGCTTGAGTTTACACACACACACACAGCAGATGGTGATCGCTCGAGCTCCACACACACACAGCAGAAAACAAAGAGCTTTCACGGGAAATGTGTTGTGTGTCAACAACTTACTCAGATGAAGACAAAAAACCTGTTTGCATCACCGTATTACAACAATAACAATAAATATTATTACTATTATCATTCAAATATTATTTTAAAACAAAAAGATAATACGGAAATATATTACTAATGTGCTGTAAAATATTAAAAATTGTATTTAACAATCATTATTATTTATTAAATATTTTACATTGTTGTTGATGCTATTGTTAAATCATTTAATGTAATAAAACATCTATAAAATTACAATACTAATATTTATGGTTGTCTTACTTTCTGGAGTGACAACAAGACCAATCATTTTACAGAATTATTCAATTAAAATTAAAAAGCTCAACTCAAAATAATTAAAATTAACTCAAAACACTCACTCTGCTAACATTAAAGTAACTTTGCTTCCTTAAAAACAGTGATGTCTGAGGGATCTTTCGATTACAGTCTTTCCAGTTGGTGTCGCTGTTGTTGGGCATTTCTGAAGGTGAGTGTTTGAATCCTAATTAAGTTTTGTGTAAAGGTGTTAATTACACTAATACCTGAGCACAACAGCAGCATCTGGAATCTCAGTGGAAAGCATGCATGTGTAGAGCTATATTCTCAGGTCAATAAGTGAATAGCAAATTCAATTCACGGCCTTTCCAATCAGAAGCTGCATTCGTGATGGTCTGGAAGCCGTTTTGTTTTCATACTCTTGAATATCACTTTTACAGATGTTACTTCTGCTGGTCACTGCACTGCTAACAACACTCGCTTCAGCCTCTGAACTGAGACACGGCTTTCTGTTCAGTTCAGAAACAGTGTGAACACTCAGAGACAGTCACACGACTTGACAATGACATGAGAGTGAGACACTACTGATGAGAACACAGCATCAGCACTGAGGGGAACACACACTCACACACACACACACACACATGCACTCGCGCTCACTCACACTCTCTCACACACACTCACACACACACACACACACACGCGCGCACGCACACACACACACACACACGCACTCGCGCTTACTCACACTCTCTCACACACACTCACACACACACACGCACTCGCGCTCACTCACACTCACACTCTCTCACACACACTCACACTCGTGCACACGCACACACACTCTCACTCACTCACACACGCACACACACGCACACACACACACACACGCACGCACATTCACACACGCGCACACACGCGCACACACACTCACACACACACACACAGTCTCACACACACTCTCACTCACTCACACACACACACTCTCTCTCTCTCACACACACACACACACACTCTCTCTCTCTCTCTCTCTCACACACACACACTCTCTCTCTCTCTCACACACACACACACACTCTCTCTCTCTCTCACACACACACACACACTCTCTCTCACACACACACACACACACACACACACACACACACACACACACACACTCTCTCTCACACACACACACACACACACACACTCTCTCTCTCTCTCACACACACACTCACACACACTCTCTCTCTCTCACACACACACACTCTCTCTCTCTCTCTCTCTCTCTCTCTCACACACACACACACTCAGGCTATGGGAGGCTCGTACCTGTACGGGGGCGGAGGGGCTGGAGCAGCGCGAGTTGTCGTTGCTAGACTCCGCTTTCTTCCCCACCCTAGTGTTCTGTGAGCTCACACTCTCTAACGAGGTGCAGCTATACACACACACAGAGATGGACGCAAACACAAATGAGATGAGACATGACACAAGCAATATGATACAAACGCCGTGACACCAGCTGCTCTGATCAAAACACACACGGACCTCAGACAGATGAGATAACACACACACACACTGAGATAACACACACACACACACAGACAGGCAGATGTGAGCTGACGGGGTTAATGACACACTGAACACTGCAGACACACATCAGTCATGTGACGCCTCATATTTCACACACAAAGCAGCAGAAATACGTACCACATCATGTTTTCCTTTCAGCAAACGAAGGGTATTTTATCATGGTTCACCGTAGGTTCGTTTACATGCTCTGTTCATCAATCCCAATCAATTTAATCCGATTGGATTCAGAAAGCTGTTTACATGAACCCTAACTGTTGCAATCCGCTTCATATATTTGTGTCCATATGCACTTCATGTTTTTTGAAAAACAGGTGCATCTCAATAAATTAGAATGTCGTGCAAAAGTTCATTTATTTCAGTAATTCAACTCAAATTGTGAAACTCGTGTATTAAATAAATACAGACTGAAGTAGTTTAAGTCTTTCGTTCTTTTAATTGTGATAATTTTGGCTCACATTTAACAAAAACCCACCAATTCATCTATCTTTTGTTTTTTACAGATTAAAGTACTGACCATTTAAGGGAAAAAGTGTTGATTCTCACGACAATGTCACATTGAAAAACTTGATAACACTTTACAATAAGCTCTCATTAGTTAACATAACGCATTAACAAACATTAAAGAGGAATTCATTTTTACTGTGTATATTAAACTTTACTAAACTAAACATTACTAAACTGTCCATTGTCAGTTAATGTTAACATTAAAATAATAATCAGGTATAAATATTTGTTATTAACAATATATTAGTAAATATTGAAATGAACATTAATAATTGCTTAGAAGTATTTGTTCGTGTTAGTTCATGTTAACTAATGTAGATAACTACTGTTAACAAATGAAACCCTATTGTAAAGTGTTACCAAAATATATTTGCAGTCCTCAAATCAGCTTGATTTATTTTTTTCTGCTTTGTTCTGCGGTGAAATATGAGCCGGAGATGCTTGTGAGATTCATCTGTTCAGGATTAAACTCAACACTGAGACTTTACCTGCGCTCAGTGCGTCAGTAAGACAGTTCAGACAGTGAGTTGTGTTCACACCAACACACAGAGTCTGGTTTAGTGTCGGATCAGACGTCATGCTCCATGCACACAAGAGTTAACCGGTTAAACCACACCACCATTACCCACTAGAAACCGATGCATCACGAATCGAGAAATGATGCTGAGATTATCCGAATGCATGGCGATTCTTTCTCGAGTCGATTCTGAACAGTAGATGGCGCTGCACGCTTCACAAACAGCTGAACTCTGCTTGTTTCCAAATCCTTACACACACTTGAACATAAAATAATCATTCATAAAATCAGAAAAGGTTGAAGTGAATTACAAGGGTGTTCACAGTGGACTGTGTTTACATTAATCTGGCGTCATAAAAGCACTCTGAGCCGAGGTGAAATTACAGACTCAGCCGAACGCACTTCAGCGCTCTTCTTCATCAGCATTTGAGTGTGCCGATAAAAACTAGAGTAGAGCGCCATCTGCTGTTAAAATCTGAGCTCAGAATCCATTCCAGAGAAAATCATGATTTGTTCGGAAGATCTCAGAATCCATCCACGATCGCAGCCCTGCTACCTACACACACGGTTCACTAGATACGGACACGTACCCTTCGTAGTCGTGATTGGGCTCCTGTCGTCTGATGATCAAGTACGTGACCACAGCGATGATGATGATGCCGATAACTGCTCCGATCACGCCGCCCACGATCACCGCCGTGTGCTGAGGAAGGCCTCTGAACACAGAGAAACTGCTCATGTGCTATTCTAACGCACCATAAGTTGTGCACATAGTTTACATACCCCTCAGAATGTGCAACATTTTATTAACGAAACAAAATAAGAGAGATTAAGAAAATTTCAGTTACTTTTATTTACGTGTACTGTCTGAATAAGCTATTTCACATAACACTTCCCTGCTCTTAATGCATTGTGTTGCCTTCTAGCACGTAAAAGTTTTCTCCTTTTGTAATAGTTATGCAAGAGTCCCTCATTGTCCTCAGTGTTTCAAAATCATACAGTCACTGCTGGAAAGGTTCAAATACGCAGAAGATGCTGGAAAACTAAAGAATGAGCAGAACCTGGAGGATTTTTCTGCTCAGGACTAAACGAGGGACTCAGAACAACTATCACAAAATATAAAAAATCGAGGATCATCCAGGAAACGCAACAGTATTAAGATTAAGGGTGTGTAACTTTTGAACGTAATTTTTATAAATTCAGTTATTATTGTGTCTTGTGGAGTATATGTAAAATCTGTTAGGAAATAGCATATTAGGAAGTACAAAATAAAAAAATAACATTCAATTTTTATGATCCCTCCTATTTTGTTTCAATGTTTAACATTTTGCACATTTGCAGGGGGTATGTAAACTTTGAACACAATTTACATTAATGGAAATAGGGTGCAACAACGAATGATAAAATCGATTATTATCGATTATGAAAAATAAGTTTCTCATAATATTCGGGTCACATAACAGCCGGTTGCTCTACAGCTCTAAATAACGTATTTCTGCAAAATCTTAAATGCAGAATGAGATGCCGCGGGAGAAGTGTGATCCATTTTTGCTTTATTTTGAGCTTTAAGTTTCTTGAGGCTTGCCCTGCATCATGCGTGTGCGTCCTCAAAAATCCGTCCATTGCGTCCGCAAACATATCCATTGAACTGAATGATCTGTTGTTGAAAGTTAATTTAAGGTTTAAAAGTCAACATGCAGTGTGTATATTTTTGAGAGTAGGAACTTTAAAGGGATAACAGCATTATGCTGAATATAAATATGAAGCTCCATAACCGCCTTTTCAGGATAAAGAAATGACAGTAAAACTGACTGTGATAAAAGTTCCTGCAGAACATTCCTCACACCGTGTCTTTATTATCATTTACATTTTTAAGAGTAATTTGACATTGTATGAATCATACGGCGAGAGAAACATTAGGAGAGACTCTTATAGCTCTCGCGGCTGATGACACACAATCGGTCTAGCTGGCTGTTTATCAAACACATAGCGGTCTTCAGAGAAAGCATCATGTTGGCACGCTGCTATGTTGCCAAGTCCGAGTTTGCCGCGGGTTGTTTTCGTGTCCGCGGGCTTTTATAACATGCGGAATTGACGACTACGTAAAGAATTCGGGTTGCCGGGTTCTCCTGTAGTGGGCGGGCTAATGCGCAAAAGTAATCTCATTGGCCGGGCTCACCTATCATCGCCCCTGTTTTGATTCAGCGAATCAGTTCGAGCGAATGCAGACGACCTGATTAATATTCAGAACCCAGACTAAATCCTTGGTGCGTTTTATATGGTTATTAATAGTACAATTCGCGGTATGTTACAGTATTATTTGTAGGTTTTCCCCCTTTTTTATGAAACACTAAATGACAACAATATCTTCACACCACCACCAGTCCTAGTTAAAAAGACAAATAGCATTCATACGTTATTCTAAAGTTCTATCATCATATAATGATAAATTATCATCTATCATATTTTAAAGTTTGACTGAAAACAATTGAATTTGATAGATGTCTCTCACATTGTCCCACAAAAACATTAAAATGGTGTAGATTAGTGTAAGTTTTATAATAATAATTTATTCTATTAAGACCATTTCATTTATTAACATATTTAAATTGGGGCATCCAAGTTATTTGACATATTTTAACCTTTTTTTAAGTAACAATATTACTTTCCCTGGTAATTAGTTTATTTTTAACGATGAACTCGGTTAGTATTTGTGAGAAGTAACTAGTAATATAACGAATTACCTTTTTAAAGTATCGTGCCCAACACTGCACACTTACATATTTATTGTATTCTTTGATTAATAAGAATTGAAGATAAAAAAAAAAAAAGCATATAAATGTAATATTGTCTTGATTATTTTCTAAAATGTTTAGTCCTAATTTAAACTATATTCACAAATACAAGCTTAACAAATTTATTAAAACACATTTATGTAAGGTTTTTAACAAATTATGTAAGGTTTGTGCCATCTGTTAACAGCATGTGATTACCAAAATCATGTTTAGCTTCCTGTATTGGGTAGTCCTCCAAAATGCGTAGCTCTTTAGTAACAGTAGGCATTTCTAATGCTATAAAATTATTGCTGTTATCTTTGACAGAAAGGCAGAGCACTTGAATTTTTTTTCAGATACCCAATTAATCAAAAAGTACATAAACAATGCAAGCAAGGATGCAAGCTGTTATGAGGCCATTTTTGTTATTATAAATACTAATTAGTTGTTTCTGTTTGTAATTTGCCCAATAAATGACAATAACATTTTAAGATTTAAACAATTTTTTGACAGAATCTAAAAATGTTTTCTCTTTATGACAGGTGGTTTAATAAATGAAGCACTTTGTTTTCATACATTCCGTGTGTTTGAAGGACATTGGCAGAATGTGGAATTGGGTATTTTGTCAATAAATAACATATTTGATTTAATCCGATTAACGATTATGAAATAATAACACAACTAATGATTATCAAAATACGTTATGCAGCCCTAAATGGAAAGCTTATTTATTCATCTTCCTGATTATGTAAACATCTCAATTTCTAAAAATGTACCCTTATGACCTGTTTTGTGGCGCAGGGTCACATTATAAGTCGCCGGATGTTTCAGATGATGACGCTCACCTTTCATGACCACTCTGACTTTAATGATGGACACCTGTCCGGAGATGTCTGGAGGATTCTTCACGTCGCAGCTGAACGTCCCGTTGTCCTTGAACTGCATCTGGATCACACGGATCGACACATCCTTCTTGTTCATGTCTCCGGCCCATTCCACACGAGACGTAAACTGCGGCAGCGAACCTTGAAACGGCTTCCCACTGGAGTAATAGAAGAACTGTGGAGGAAAAACATACGTGATGATCACATGCTGACTGATATCATACATGAACATCAGTGCAGTGGAGATGAAGGACTCTTACTGAAGTGGGCTGTCCTGTTTCTCCCTCCGGAAGGAAAGACCACACCACTGATGCTAAACTACTGATCACCTCTCTAGACTTGAAACTACAGGACAGAGTGGATGTGGTCCCGTTCTCGACAAACACCTCGGCTGGAGTGTACACGTCTATCGCCGACACGCCAAACAAACCTGAAACACAGGAATACATCAGTCAGATATCCACATACAGAATCACAGACACAGAAATAACAGAGCGGTCCTTTAATTCTGCTTATAGAGCATGGAACTGAAACCATAGTAAACAGACATGATTTCCTCAATCAATACCATAGTAATTACTATAGTACACTTTGGTACTTTAGTTTGTTTTCTCCCTTTAAATACAGACATACAGGACACTATATTTAACAGAGCATGAAATATATGTCATTTAAGGATTTATACCAATTTCTTAAAATAAGAAATAAAACATTAATATTAAATTCAGATGTTTTGAGCCGTTATTGTTCGTCTTTTATGTTTGTTAAACGCTGATCATTCAGGTTTGATTAAATTAACCATTAAACATTTACAGTAACAGGAGTACGTGATCATTAAATAAATAAAATATAAGTTATTAATTGCTCGGAAGTTGTTTTCGTGAGTAAATATAAAATAATGTGATAAAGAGGGAGGCTAATGTGCTAACAGAACAATACGAGCTAAACATACCGACCTGAGAAACACATTAAACACTCACACACTGCATTTAATTAAACCACCTGCTTCAGAACATGAAATTAATACAACACTAGAGCTGTTCCTTATAGTTTCAGTTTATGTGCTATTAATGTAAAATCACAGATAATAACGTTACCGGAAGCTAGCAGGTTAGCATACAGCTCCGCTAACGCTCACATGATATCAAAACACCTCAGAGAAATACAAATAAAACTTACTAGCGTAAACAAACACCGCAGAGACACACAATAAAACATAATTGTGTGTGAAAATCGGAAGCCTTATTTCCATCCTTTAGATTTCATTAAATATCGTCCGAGTATCAGAGCCTCCGCGTTTGTTTACAGCATCAGACTGAAGGAGTCTTACAGCATCAGACTGAATTGAACCGAACACACTCCACTGATCTCGCGCTGCTCAGACCAGACTCACCGACGACAGCGCTATTGAACCGAACACACTCCACTGACTCACCGACGACAGCGCAGACTCACCGACGACAGAACACACTCCACTGATCAGACCAGACTGACAGCGCTATTGAACACACTCCACTGATCCCAGACCAGACTCACCGACGACAGCGCTATTGAACCGACTCCACTGATCCCAGACCACTCACGACGACACTATTGAACCGAACACACTCCACTGATCTCAGACCAGACTCACCGACGACAGCGCTATTGAACCGAACACACTCCACTGATCTCAGACCAGACTCACCGACGACAGCGCTATTGAACCGAACACACTCCACTGATCCCAGACCAGACTCACCGACGACAGCACTATTGAACCGAACACACTCCACTGATCTCAGACCAGACTCACCGACGACAGCACTATTGAACCGAACGCACTCCACTGATCCCAGACCAGACTCACCGACGACAGCGCTATTGAACCGAACACACTCCACTGATCCCAGACCAGACTCACCGACGACAGCGCTATTGAACCGAACACACTCCACTGATCTCAGACCAGACTCACCGACGACAGCGCTATTGAACCGAACGCACTCCACTGATCTCAGATCAGACTCACCGACGACAGCACTATTGAACCGAACGCACTCCACTGATCCCAGACCAGACTCACCGACGACAGCGCTATTGAACCGAACACACTCCACTGATCCCAGACCAGACTCACCGACGACAGCGCTATTGAACCGAACACACTCCACTGATCCCAGACCAGACTCACCGACGACAGCGCTATTGAACCGAACACACTCCACTGATCCCAGACCAGACTCACCGACGACAGCGCTATTGAACCGAACACACTCCACTGATCCCAGACCAGACTCACCGACGACAGCGCTATTGAACCGAACACACTCCACTGATCCCAGACCAGACTCACCGACGACAGCGCTATTGAACCGAACACACTCCACTGATCCCAGACCAGACTCACCGACGACAGCACTATTGAACCGAACACACTCCACTGATCTCAGACCAGACTCACCGACGACAGCGCTATTGAACCGAACACACTCCACTGATCCCAGACCAGACTCACCGACGACAGCGCTATTGAACCGAACACACTCCACTGATCCCAGACCAGACTCACCGACGACAGCGCTATTGAACCGAACACACTCCACTGATCCCAGACCAGACTCACCGACGACAGCGCTATTGAACCGAACACACTCCACTGATCCCAGACCAGACTCACCGACGACAGCGCTATTGAACCGAACACACTCCACTGATCCCAGACCAGACTCACCGACGACAGCGCTATTGAACCGAACACACTCCACTGATCTCAGACCAGACTCACCGACGACAGCGCTATTGACCCGAACACACTCCACTGATCCCAGACCAGACTCACCGACGACAGCGCTATTGAACCGAACACGCTCCACTGATCCCAGATCAAACTCTCTGATCATAGTTCTAATGTAGCGAATACACTTCTGTTCTCAGAACAGACTGATCTCAGATCAGACTCACTGCTCAAACTCTACTGATCTCAGATCAGACTCAATCCCCAAACTGCTCTCCGGGCGCCGCAAAGTTGGCTGCCCACTGCTCCAGGTGTGTGTGTGTGTGTGTGTGTGTGTGTGTGTGTCCAAGTGTGTGTGTGTGTGTCCACTGCTCCAGGTGTGTGTGTGTGTGTGTGTGTGTGTGTGTGTCCACTGCTCCAGGTGTGTGTGTGTGTGTGTGTGTGTGTGTCCACTGCTCCAGGTGTGTGTGTGTGTGTGTGTGTCCACTGCTCTATGTGTGTGTGTGTGTGTGTGTGTCCACTGCTCCAGGTGTGTGTGTGTGTGTGTGTGTGTGTCCACTGCTCCAGGTGTGTGTGTGTGTGTCCACTGCTCCAGGTGTGTGTGTGTGTGTGTGTGTCCACTGCTCCAGGTGTGTGTGTGTGTGTGTGTGTGTGTGTGTCCACTGCTCCAGGTGTGTGTGTGTGTGTGTGTGTGTGTCCACTGCTCCAGGTGTGTGTGTGTGTGTGTGTGTGTGTCCACTGCTCCAGGTGTGTGTGTGTGTGTCCACTGCTCCAGGTGTGTGTGCACTTGGATGGGTTAAATGCAGAGAACACATTTCACTGCTGGTTATACTCTGTATAATTGTGTATCTGACAAATAAAGCTCACCTGAGCTTAATAAAAAGTTATCAAATAATCATGTGTCCTATTCTGTGTCCTAAACTCCTGGAACATTGCTGTCTCGTATTTTAGAGCAGTCTGTGATTTATATTTATATATAGTCTATATGTATGTATGAATCAATTAAATAAGTATGTATGTATGTGGGTGTGTGTGCAAATATTTGATGTAACTTTGTAATCGTTAACATTTTCATAAGTAACTTAATTTAATTACACATTTTTTCTTCAGTAACTGTGACTGGTTACTGTTGCATTTATTTTGTCATTAAATTCCGTAATTATGTAACATGTAGTTACTCCCCAAAACTGATTATTATTATTATTTTAATTGTGATTCAACTTTCTTTTTCTTCTTTCTTTTTCTTTCTTTCTTTCTTTCTTTCTTTCTTTCTTTCTTTCTTTCTTTCTTTCTTTCTTTCTTTCTTTCTTTCTAAAAAAAACTCCAAACAAAATAAAAGTCCTCTGCCGTAAAGCTGCAGACAGTACTTCCGGTGCGTGTCCCGCTAATAACGAAGCAGCCAGCGACCATTACACAGCACCTTTGAGTTATATTGAGTGATTTCATCTCATAAATCGTCTAATATGGCCACATTTTTTGGTGAAGTTTTATCGGTGTACTCGAGAGCTGTTGAAGAGGATGAGTATGATGATGAAAACGAGGAAGATGAGCAGATCCGTCGCGAAATAGAGAAGAAGAGGTGAAATCATGTGTCATATTTATTCATAAAGTACTGAACAGAGTCAGTCAGCAGCATTTCAGATGAAGTCTTCGTCAGTTTTATTCGAGTCTGACGGTACTTCCGCTTTCGGTTCAGCTGCGCGTGTTTCTGATGCTGTGTATTGATCACGTGATGCTGATCATCTATATTCCGATAGAATATACAGTTGGACAATATCAAATTGCTTATAGTGTATATAAGTTGTGTATTTTTATCAGTCAGTAAGATTTTTAATGTGTATAAAGAATTCTCTTCTGCTCACCAAGCCTGCGTTTATATTTGAATCAAAATACAGCAAAAACAGTAACATTATGAAACATTTTACCATTTAACTTAAAATAACTGCTTCTATTTGAATCTATTTAAAACTGTAATTTATTTCTGTGATCAAATCTGAATTATCAGCATCATTACTGCAGTCTTCAGTGTCACATGATCTTCAGAAATCATATTAATATGCTGATATTCTGCTCAAAAAACGTTTATTATTGTTATTATTATGTTGAAAATAGCCGAGGAGACGGTTTCTTAGATGAATAGAAAGTTCAGAAGAACAGCATTTATCTGAAACAGAAATCTTTTGTAACATTATAAATGTCTTTATCATCACTTTTGATCAATTTAAAGCATCCTTGCTAAATAAAAGTATTCATTTCTATAACCCCCCCCAAATTTTTTTTTATAATAATAATAAAATAAAATACAAATTCTACTCACTCCAAGCTTTTCAATGTTATAACTTACTATGTTACAAAAGCTTTTCATTTCAGATAAATGCCAATCTTTTGGATCTTTCTATTCAAAAAAAAGTTCTAAACTGTTTTAAATATTGATAATAATCAGAAATGTTTCTTGAGCAGTAAATCAGCGTATTATTATGATTTCTGAAGATCATGTGACACTGAAGACTGCAGTAATGATGCTGAAAATACAGATATGATCACAGAAATAAATTACTGTTTAACATTTATTCAAATAGAAAGTATTTATTTTAAATAATAAAAATATTTTACAGTATTACTGCTTTTGCTGTATTTTGGAACAAATAAATGCCGGCTTGGTGAGCAGAAGAGTATCGTATCAAAAATCGTACTTAACTTCTGAATGGTAGTGTGTGTGTATATATATATATATAAACGCGCATTAAGTTGGATGTGCTGTATATAGAGTAGGATCACAGCAGTGTCTGAGATCTCGGTTTTCTCTCAGGTCTGTCGATGTTCATTGGCTCTCTCAGACAGACGGTGGATCCGTGCCGTGTTCAGATCTGATCATCGCTGTGGGTCCGAACGCCTCCGGTGAGCCGTCAGACTCCAGTGCAGCTTTACGCAGTGCTGTGTCGCTCTCCTCTGGCCAGACCTCGTCTGATGTGTTTCTCTGGTGTTTCAGGGTTCATCTCGGCGTATGTGCTGAGCTCCGGCGACTGGACGGCGGTCGCGTGGGTCTCGCTGTGGAACGAGCGGAGCCACGGATCGGGACGACCGGACACGGCCCCGGGCCCCGGAGAGCCGTCCTGCGTCCTGTACCAGCAGAAGCACAGCGCGTCGGTGAGGAACAGGAGCAAAATATTACCAGTGCACGTTTATTCAAAGCAATTCAATAACACGGTTCAAGGTTTGTTTACTCGTCACATGCTAAATTATACAGGGTATAATCAGAAGCAGGACCGCTCAGTGGACAGTGCAAAAAAATACAACTTAACATAAAAGTAACACAAGAGCATATTTATAAATATAGGTGAAGAGAAATAAAGAGTAAAATGTGCAAAAATAAAAAGTGCAAAACAAACAAAACATGACTATATATTCCTGTGTTCACTGTTCCTGTGGCTCAGTGGTTAGAGCATTGCGTTAGCAGCGCAAAGGTTGTGGGTTCGATTCCCAGAGAACACATGTACTGACAAAAATGTATAACCTGAATGCACTGTAAGTCGCTTTGGATAAAAGCATCTGCTAAATGCATAAATGTAAATGTAAATATATATATGGGTAAAAAAGGGCATAATGTTTATAAACCAATTATAATTAAGTTGCTTAAACAACAGCATCATGTATGTAATGCATAGTTTAATACAAAGGGCCAAAAACCAATCACAAAGAGTACTTTTTAATGTAAAAACATGAGATGCAGTGGATTGGGAAGAATTGCCATAAAGTCATGTTTTGAAGTTGAACTTGTATTAATTTAACATGCTTTCTAAACAGCGCTGATAGATGTCTCTCTAGAAAATGTGATAAATCTGCGTTCTGTGTGAACGGCGTGTTTCAGTTTTGACGTAAGCATCGATGTTCTGTTTTTCGGCAGTGTTTTTAATGAACAGCGCAGCAGCACCACATCCTGTGGGTTTGACTGGATGGACTAAAAAAAGCCTTCTAATGAAACGACTCTTACATCATCGCATCTCGTGTGCCGCTGAGGCTGCCTGATGCACGCCTAAAATACAAATGCAATGTTTAAAAAAAAAAAATTTTTTACAGCCCTATAATAGGGCTTTAGT
>CM049866.1:1357500-1377500 GCA_027474115.1 Schizopygopsis malacanthus
GCCTTGGGCCCCCTAAAATGATTTCATATACGAGAAGCGCATTAAGCATGGACACACGTTGCTGTTTACAGTTAACTGCCTGTGTGTCCGAGTGTAACGTGCTTCTTGTGTATCCTGCTTGTAGCAAATTATTATGCATCTGAATCTGCCTGCTGCGCGAGCACGAGATCTCTCTTTCCCAGCGCGCGCACATCTCTCTCTCTCTCTGCGTCTGCTCTGGGGCTGAAAGGAGCTGCGCTTTCAGCTAAACAGATATGTTACTTCTCTAATTTAACATGCAAGTATAGCCGAAATCACAGCACAGCTATTGTCTTTATCTTATGTGTATTTGATTTCATAAGACGACGGCTCGATTATCAGGATTTTTGTGCAGATTAACATCTTGGAAGGGAGAGCTGGTTATATAGTCTCAATGGGTCGTGTTTCAGTCACTATTTCATATTCATTTCATTGTCTGACGACAGAAACAGAAGCATATACCAATGAAAACAGTTTTATTGAGAATTTAGCTGCATCAAAATACAGCATGTGACACAGAGAGGCAAATAAATGTCATAATAAATGCACATTTTGCATGTTCAGAAGAAGTGAGCTGACCTGTTATGCGGAAATGTAAACAGGTCTGTGTTAGTAAATGGCTCAATGCAAAGAAAGAGAAGTAATAGGAACCTGGTATTGATATGTTAAATAGTTTTTCGTGTGTCTAATAGACATGAACAAGTTCTTTGAAAAACATCTAGGACCTTTGAAACATGTCTAGGCCTATTCTTCATGCTCTGTTAACTATGGTTTCACTCATATAAACATGTATTGCATAAAGCATCCATATTTGTCCATGCCCATGTTGATTAGAGCAGTAAAAACTGGATCAGTATTTAAGATACATTTAGAACAGATACAAATGTGCGATTAAGGTGTGATTATTTGTGTGATTAACTCATGACAACCATGCGATTAATCACAATTATTTTTATCGATTAACAGCCATAAGTTAAAATGACTCAAATTAAATGAAGGCTTAAGCTGGTAACTCATTAGTAGACTATCCTGGCCAATATAGGCTATACAACCTTAAGGTTGATCTCTAGGTAAATGAGTGCAAAAGTATAGGGCCCCATTCTTAAATTTACCTGGGGCCCCCAATTCACTAAATCCGCGCCTGCACGCACGCACGTGCACACGCACACACACACAACACTCTCTCTCTCACACACACACATGCACGCGCTAATTCCAGGCTGCGTGTGTCAGCTAGTTCTGAACCGAAAGAGGAATTCCAGAGTTCCACAACCATCAGCATGAACCAACGCTTGAAATGAGACCCACCCTTACACACACACACACACACACACACACACATATGTTGGTTTTTATGGTTTACGGGGACTTTCCATAGGTGTAATGGTTTTTATACTGTACAAACTGTATGTGCTATTGCCCTACACCTACCCTACACCTAAACTTAGCCCTCACAGGAGACGGTGCATTTCTACTTTCCCTCAAAAAAACTCACTCTGTATGATTTATAAGCGTTTTAAATTATGGGGACACTGAAAATGTCCTCATAAATCACCTCCTTGTAATACCTATGTCATACCCATGTCATTATACAAATTTGTGTCCTCATAAACCACATAAACATGCACACACACACACACACGCAAGCACGCACGCAAACGCATGCACACACTCTAATGGATGTGTCTGATCATGCTCTGCTCAGATCCACTTCTGTATCTCTGTAATGAACACGTTCGCATTTTCTACCCAATGACATACTTTACAGCTTTTCATAACTAGACCATGTTAGAAAAGTTGGAGTTTTACAGTCACACTCTCTTACACGGCGGGACATCTCTTGAGTCCGCTTCTTACTTTAATGCTGGTTTTGTTTTTATATCATTTTATCTTAAGGTCCATGGTCTGGGTGGTTGCTAGGGTGCTCTGGATTGTTGTTAAGTGGTTGCTAGGGTGTTGTGAGTGGTAGCAAATCTGTTTGCATTCTGGGTGTTTATTAGATTATTGTTAGGGAATTGTAGGTGATTGCTAGGTTTCTGGGTTGTTGCTAAGGTTTGTGGGTTGATGTTAGTTAGTTGCTGGGTGTTTTGGGTGGTTGCTAGGTGGTTTCTAAGGTGTTGTTAGATGGTTGATAGGACATTCTGAGTTGTTGTTAGGTGGTAGCTAAGCTGCTCTGGATTTATATTAGGGGGTTGCTAGGGTGTTGTTAATGGTTGCTAAGGTTTCTGGGTTGTTGCTAGGGTGTTGTGGGTTGTTGGGGTGTTCTGGGTGGTTGCTAATGTTTCTAGGTTGTTAGGTGGTTGCTAGGAAATTGTAAGTGGTTGCTAAGGTTTCTGAGTTGTTAGGTAGATGCTAGGGTGTTGTGGGTTGTTGTTAGGGGGTTGCTAGGTTGTTCTGGGTGGTTGCTAGGGTTTATAAATTGTCAAAAAACATTACGACTGACTTTAAGCGAGTTTAAGCACTCTCAAAAAACTCCCCTTAGTAAAGTAAAGCTGTCTATACACGGTTTTATGAACTAATCTCTTACATCATACGTATCATACATACATCTACACTTTGTTGTCTACGATGAGAGAATTAGCACGTGCAATGAACAAAACACTCATCTGAATGCATATGATTGGCCATTGTATTCATAAGCTCAACAGACTCGTGTGTGATTGGTTATAATGAACAACAAAGATTGCGTTTAAAAATCATGGCGCAACATTGAACAAATATAAATGTTATGCTGCGTTAAACACTTTTCATTTTAATTGTATTAGCGATAGCCGTAATTGATTTAGTTTAACTGTACTGCAACATGTGTCTGGGTGTTGCCATAGTTTCTAGGGATATGCAGATATTAGGTCATTGACCTGCGACTAATTATGACCAGTCATTATTTAAAATTGGAATTTCTCTGGATTTACAAATCCTTGGGAACTTTTGGGTTAACATAAACACACAACTGCATGAAATATATAACACTGTGCAAGTACTTTTTGGATATTGTTTTATGATAATCTTATAGTGTACCTTTAAGGGGAGAAATCTTGCTAGTAAGTTAGTAAAATGTAATTAAACTTTTGGCATGCTTGCATCTATCAGAAGAGTAAACACACAACTGCATGAAATATATAACACTGTGTAAGGGATATTTTATTATGATAATCTTATAGTGTACCTTTAAGGGTAGAAATCTTGCTTAGTAGTAAGTTATGATCATTAGTAATGGTGATAGTTGAGTTAGCAAACACAGTTAGTCAAGTGTTGTGGGGAAATCCCAGCGCGCACGTACACACACACACACACACACACACACACACACACACACACACACACACACCCTGCACCTCACCTTAATAGGTAAAGGATGTTCATGAGTGAGTTCTTCACATGCAGCAGCTGCTGTGTGTCATAAACGCAGGTGTGTCTGTCTGTGTTTGCCCATCGCTGACTAGCGCTCCATTACCAGACCTCACAGGTTATCTCAGATAAATAATTAACCCGAACAGCCGTCAAAGAGCGGCCTGGTTCATATCAATGTGAATTCTGATTGACTCAGTAAACACGTTCACATGCGTCACAATCTGACCGCACTGAACATCCAGGATCGTCTGCAGCGTCTCAACACGCCCGCCGCGGGATATCTGCATGCGAGAGGGATTGCGCAAATGTTCTCGAAGCAACGCGGCGTGGTGGTTTTCAGAGTTCCCCTGTTGTGCATGTTTCTGAACAGAGGAAGTTCATTTCAGTGTTACTGTGAATTCAAGGCCGTCCTGTGATTGTGTGAAGGGAACGACTCGATTCCTTTCTGACATAAAAACGGTGCCGAGCTCAAACCTAGCCAGCTCTGACGCTGGAGGGATCAAGTGCTGCTGGGTTCAGTCTCAGACCAGAACGCGCCGGTTTACATGAACGCGCCGGTTAGCTGCCGAGGCGCGCGACTCCTCCCTCAGCCCAGCGCTGACCGTAAGTGACGCTCCAGCAAGACGTTTCCCAAGAAACACCCGCAGGCTGCTGCTGTCGATCAGTAACTCTTTGTTTGTGTCTCGGAGGCTGGTTTAGCAGGCTCGGCGCTGATAATAATGTGTGCGTAGGCGTTCAGCGGAGGCGGATTCAGGCAGATACCTGCGAGAGGATCGGTCTGTCAGCGCATCACTGCTGCTCATGTGTGTGCATCTGACTCAGGCACAGATCAGTGCTGCAGCTCTAACTGTAAAGCATGCGCTTGCAACTGAGCTTATAGGCTCGATTCCCAGGGTATGCATAAACTGTTCAAATATTCCCTATAGGCTACCCTTAAAACACACACACACACACACACACACACACACACACACACACACACACATGTTGGGTTTCCATAGACTTTCCATAGCGTAATGGTTTTTATACTGTACAAACTGTATATTCTATCCCCTTACACTGCCCCTATCCCTAAACTAACCATCACAGGAGACATTCTGCAATTTTACATTTTCAAAAAACATCACTTAGTCTGATTTATAAGCTGGTTTCCTCATGGGGACCAAAAAATGTCCCCACACGGACAAGGATTTTGGATATTGCCATCCTTGTGGGGACATTTTGTCCCCATAACGTAGGGTATACCTGAACCACACACACACACACACACACACACACACACAGACACACACACACACACACACACACACACACACACACACACACACACACACACACACACACACACACACACACACACACCCAGACACACCCACACACTTGTTTGGCTATCTTAGTGAGGATATTGCATAGACTTGCATTTTTTTGTATCAGGTTCATGATATTTTCTATCAGCTTATCCATCATAGAAACATCTGCAGAAGAAGATTTACACCAAACACATGATTTGGCTGATTTAAAAGCCTGTTTATCTATTAGTGAGGAGCAGTAACTTCCTCACTAGTGGGTTGGCAAAGTATTTCACAACATAAGTGAGGACATTTTGCTCTAGATAAACTGGTACACACACACACACACGCACACACAGACAAACCCCCACAGACACACACATACACACAGACACACACACACACACACACACACACACATACAGTATTATTGGGTTTTTCCCTGTAATGTAATAAAGGCCAGTCATTACAGCAGTTTGACGTCATGCTGTCAGGACAACCAGCCCGCGCTTCATTAAAACACTGCAGCGAGTCCCTGCGAGACGTTATGTCTTATCTTTACTTCATTGAGCAGGAATTGAGCAGTTCATTATTACAGAGAAATCTGACATCAGTTGCAGAAACATAAAAAAATAAATAATAATTTTTTTGTGCAAAGGTACTTATAAAAAACATTAAATAGGCCAATATTGTATCATACACACACATATATATATATATATATATAACTTTCTGACTTTCTGTGGGGGTTTGTCTGTGTGTCTGTGTGTGTGTGTCCGGGGAGTGTGTCTGTGTGTTGTGTGTGTGTGTGTGTGTGTGTGTGTCTGTGTCATGGTGAGTGAACTGTGTGTGTCCTGTGTAGTGTGTCTGTGTGTGTGTGTGTGTGTGTGTGTGTCTGCTTCTACAAACCACACATATATTAATGACTCTCAAGCATGGTGAGATTGAACCAGAACTGGCTGACTCAGAATCACTCTTGAGTCATTCTAATGTACAGTAGATTACAGTAGAGTACAGTGGTGTGTGTTTTGTGTGTGTTGACTGTACAGTTATTCATTGAAGGGATAGTTCACCCAAAAATACACATCTATTTGCCCTCGTGTTATTTAAAGATGTTATGATTTATACAGAATTTAACACAAAAGAAGATCAATTGAAGAATAATAAACTCCACTGACTTTCAAATACATTTAAGAGACGTTTTTCAAAATATATTGTTTTCTGTTCCACAGAATAAATGTGACCCTGGAGCACAAAAGCAGTCATAAGTAGCACAGGTATATTTGTAGCAATAGCCAACAATTTGGGTCAAAATGATATCGATTTTTCTTTTATGCCAAAAATCATTAGGATATTAGGCCTAAGTAAAAATCATGTTCCATGAAGATATTTGGTAAATTTCCTACCGTAAATATATCAAAATGTACTTTTTGATTAGTAATATGCATTGCTAAGAACTTCATTTGAACAACTTTAAAGATGATTTTCTCAATATTTAGATTTTTTTGCACCCTCAGATTCCAGATTTTCAAATATTGTCCGATCATAACAAACCATACATCAATGGAAAGATTATTTATTCAGCTTTTAGACGATGTATCAATTCAAACTGACCGTTATGACTGTTTTTGTTTTTTGGTGCCGGGTCACAAATAAGGTCGTTAGAATGAATGATGGCAGAATGATAAGCATTGGGTTAACATCTTAATGTACTAAAACAGTTTTTAAACATACCAAACCCAATAAACATAATTAGGTAATAAATCATAGAATGTATACAGAAGCAGATATTAGCCCATAGTACCAAAGCAACGTGTTTAATTGCACGTTAAGCATTTATTCCTCCCATAGAAAACTGCTCGGAAAACACTTAATGCATTAAAACTGTGTTTTTAAATGACCAAACTCAGTAAACACATTATTAATAAAGCACGTTATGCTAAAAATGAGTCCAAAATAAGAATGCAATGCAACTTTTAATTACACTTTAAGCGTTTTACTCCCATAAAGAAAACATTTAACGTGGTTAAATGCGTTAAGACAGTGTTTTTAAAATGCCAAACTCCGTAAACACATTATTAATAAATCATACTGTACAGTAGGCCTATAGTATGATTTATTTGACTGAGTTTGGTCTTTTAAAAAACATAGTTTTAATGCATTAAGCTACGCTAAGCGTTTTGTCATGGTAAGCGTTTCAGAATGGAGTGATTGCTGTTTCAGACTGTGATTAACCCCGGGTTATCTTAGTTCTTTGAACCCGGGGTTATGAAACCCTTAATCTCAGCCTCAGACGGACCGCTGGGTTTTTTTTAAAAACTTTTTTAAAAACTTTTTTAAAAACTTTTTTTTTTTTTTTTTTTATGCTTTATTGTCAACAAATAGCATGTACAGTGCTATAGTCCACTATATAACAAAATCATTTCACATGCCTCAACAAGAAGGAACAAAGGAGAGAGAGAGAAATAATAATAATACAAATAAAAGAATAGAGGGTACATAAGCATTAGTTTACATACAGATATAAAGTATACATATATTTACATTTCCGTAGGATATTACAGTACAATTTAAATACAGAAAATATACTTTGCAGGTCAGCACCATTCATTTAATTTTTTGTAATTATATTATGTGAAAATGTTAACGGAGGAGCATATATTGATCGTTTTAATTGCTTTACTATTTTTAGATTTTGACATCACATCTATATACACTTTAATCTCCTTTTCAAGCACCATAAAAAGAGGTTTACCTTTTGTAAACTTACATTTATGAATGTGAAATTTACATAAAAATAACATTTATAATAAAACCATCATCCTTTAAAGAGCGATCCTTGATATAACAACCCAAAATCACGTTTATATGATAAAGAAAATGTTTTTTTTTTAAATATTATCAGCAATGAAAACCTCCACATTATTCCAAAAATACTGAGTATATTGAACCAAAACAAATTAGAAATGTTTCAGTGGAGCATTCACAAAAAGAGCATTTTAAATCAATATCAATTTTACATTTTTGTAGGAATTCTTTTGTAGGATAAACTCTATGAATTAATTTATATGAGATTTCCTTAACCTTATTTAACCTTTTGGAAACCTTATTTGGAAACATCGGATTGGTTAGATTTACAGGAGGGTTGAATTATACAGGACTTCCGGGAGACGTGTGTGTCACGTTATTTAACGTTCCGCCTGGAAACAAAGATGCCAAGACGCCAAACCCCCTCACGAAAGAAGAAAGCCGTCGTGCTCACAACTCTAACAACGAGCGTTTATCAGGATCAAATAAACTCTGTATTTTAAAAAGTATGTGCAATATTTAAAGTTTGCGACATAGAATCTTTAAAATACGTCCGAGAGTTTTACACACCGGTCTGTTATTGTGATGACATTTTCACGCGACGCTGAACGAAACAAACCGTGATTGGTTGTTTGACATGTCGTCAAACGGTCTCATGGGCGGGGCTTGAACAATGAAAGCAGCCATATATTCCAGACCTTCAGCCGTCAATCATGAAACCCTGATCTGGAGAAGCGCACTTCACAGTCGCGGGGAAAAATGAGGTTGAAAACTTATATGGTGAAAAAATAAATGGTGACAAAAATGCGTCAATTGGAGGGAAGTTTAATTATTACCTTATAGTTGGAAACATCCATTCAGGAAAAATTTAGCATGTGCAATAAACTGTTATGTAAGCAGGTCACGTGCTGATTTCTTCTAATCACTATCTAACACCTCAAATATGCAAATACGAACGTGTATTTAACCTAGGATTAATTGTTAGCCCGGTGTAATTTATGATCCGCAGTATGAAGCAAGAAAACCCGGGATTTCGTGTTTAGAATGACCCAGGGTTAACTAGTTAATAAAAACTAGTTAAAGTGTGAATTCAGTTATATAAAGGTACAGGATAATAATTTACACTCATATTTGATTTATATAGTGCATCAATATATATCAATATGTGCTTTTTAAAAGAGGTTTAACATTATATTCCCAGCTGAAAGAACAATAGAACCATCACTAAAAATCCTAATGGTTTCCACTACAAATACATTGCAAACCATCAACTTTTAACCATTAAAACCAATTAAAAATGGTTTTCTGTAGTGTGTTTTGGGACATATTCCATTAGGATTTAACAAGCCACCAATAGAAAGCGACCAATTACCAGTAGAGACCCACAGGGTCCATTAAGTTTCCAGTAAAACCAATACAAGTCCCATTATAACCAGTAAAACCATTACACATTCTGTGATGTGTCTGTAGTTTTTTTCAGCAGGGATCGTCTCATAAAATGTTAATTTGACTAGAAACACCAGAGACTGGAAATATCCAGGAAAAACAGGTGGATAATGAAGAACGAGCAGTCCAATTTAGTTGAGAGTTTTTAAATATAATATAGCATTTCTGGCAATATTATACTACGTTTATAGTAGAATTGTAGTAAACGTATGGTATTTTAGTTAAGTATGTGGATGAGGGGTCTTCAGCTGCTTCATTAGAGAACCCACTCACTTCAAATCTTCAAGTGAGAGAATACATCTTTACCAGAATGAAAAGTTTAGAAGAACAGATAACCCAGCGTTAAGCGTAGTGTGAACAGCTCTATTGTTAGATTTAGTTAAATATGCTACACAACTGGTTTCTGAATGAATGGATAATAATCAGTTTGGTTCCTGATTCCTTCCCGTCTCAGTATTGCTCATTCTGTTTGTTTGGTTATAAATCATCTCTCATGATGTTCGTAATTGACTATTAGCTCTTCACAGGAGGAGCATACACACACACACACACACACACACACACACACACACACACACACACACACACACACAGAGACACACACACACACACACACACACACACACACACACACACACACACACACACACACACACACACACACACACACACACACACACACACACACACACACACACACACACACACACCAGTGAAGTGTTTCCGGCCGTATGCGGAGGGCAGCTGTGTATGGAGAGCATCGGTTGAGTTTCTATTAGGAGTGTTGACTCAGCTGTCTGTGTGTGTGTGTGTGTGTGTGTGTGTGTGTGTGTGTGTGTGTGTGTGTGTGTGTGTGTGTGTGTGTGTGTGTGTGTGTGTGTGTGTGTGTGTGTGTGTGTGTGTGTGTGTGTGTGTGTGTGTGTGTGTGTGTGTGTGTGTGTGTGTGTGTGTGTGTGTGTGTGTGTGTGTGTGTGTGTGTGTGTGTGTGTTTAATGTCCGAGAGCTCTGGGTTAAACACATTCAACCACAAGCTTCTGTGAGTCACTAATGCAGCTTCTCAACCAGGGGTCCGGGGTCCACCAGGGGCCTCAAGATGACTTAAGACAAGACAAGAAAACAACTAAAAATAACATGTTAAATCCACTTTCATTTTCATTGAAGAACCAGGATTCACAGCCATGGAAAAGGAACATAAATGAAGAAGTGTGATTACAAAAGAGTGATTTCTAGACCTAGAAAAACTATTGAAATATATAAAACACAACAGACGGTGCTCTTAAAATGTAGTAATCATACAGTGTACAGAAACTATGAGCATCCATAGACTGAAATAGTTTTTGTTTAGCAGGAAACGTATTATTAAACTGCTTGGAGTCATATTTTGTTGAATGTTGTTGTGCTTGGAGTCAGAAAACTTATGAACTACTGATCTAATTTATTACACACTGTAACATCAGTCAAACATCTCTCTCACACACTCACACACTCTCTCTCTCTCTCTCTCTCACACACACACACACACACACCAGCTCCACACGTCACGTCATTTAAAGAGAATTTATTTGTTGACACACTAAACTTTCCACACACACACACACACACACACACACACACACACACACACACACACACACACACACACACACACACACACACACAGAGAAACCAGCTCCACACGTCACGTCATTTAAAGATCATTTATTTGTTGATTTTCACAGAGATACTAAACTGTAGGCAGTGTTCTCATGACATAAAGATGCACTCATGAGTCAAACGGCTCAAACACACACAGATCCTGATGAACATGTTTCCACCGGTGTAAAATCACGCTGCGTTGACTAAAGGCTTGATAATAAAGAGATACACTTGAATGGATCATCATAAATCTCGTTTCATATTCATCTGCAAAACAGACCAGCTCTGAAGAGCAACGCAATATAGAAACGATTAAATACAAACAAACTCACTTCTATACAAACAAACAGAGATGAATAATCACACGGTTTATGTATAAATTATGATACTATCAATAGTCCTGCGTCTCTAGAGTAACACAGAGTAAATATACAGCATAAATGTATTCAAACAGTTGTTCTGATCCTGAAAGTGGTTCCCTGTGAGATCAGAACGAGACAATCACTCGTCGACCCGCAGGTTAACCGCATCTCGTAGCTTTGGGAAACATTCAGACGTGAAACCTCCACGTGTCTTTGGCCTGAGCGAAAACAAGCAGCGATCCTCCAAGAAATACACAGAAGATCAGCGCTTTCTACCGAAACACTCAGAAAATATCAGGAAACCAAAGCAATATTAACTCTTTCCCCGCCAGTGGCCCCAGAATACTTTGCTGTATGAATATCTGAACATGCAACACATCAAAATAAAGATCAAACCCTCTACTTAAAAATAAATATCAGTTTTATTCTAGCTTCAAGCAGTGTTTTTCTAACAGCACTTGAATGTAGGCAGGTTTCATAAACATTGAGCAAAAAGCATTTTTATCAAATACGACATCTGGATCATATTCAGTAATATTATCAAAGCAAATATGCAGTAGATTATCAGTATCCCAAAGCTTGCACAGTCTTGTACCTCCTTCTGGATCCACATTTCACTCGCTAACATTAGGCGGTTGTCATTAGTGTTCATGATCGCATAATTTTTCATATGCATAAATATGAGATCTGTGGTTTCTGCGTCTTCCTCGCCTGTGTTTTTGATCAACACTTTCTAGACTCATTCAGGAGATGTGTGATAGCGCCCGCTAGCGTATAACAGTGAAGAGAGGCAGGGAAAGAGTTCAAACAAAGTTCAGAGTGGTTGATAATAACGCTCAGTCTCTCCGTTAGAAAGACCACCAGAAGTGATTCAAACACGGTTCTCAATAAATCAATCGATCAGAAACTCTCCGCTGCGATAATCACAGATAAGACAATCCCAGCCGTGTGCTTGGAAAAATCAACGCTCTTCCGTCTCTTGGTGAATCTACATTATTACAGGAACGGTCTGGTTCAGTGAACACCGTGTCAAAAGATCAGATCCAGTGTTTTAAAGTGTGTTCAACGCTCGGCTGACCGAAGAACCGCGCGCCGACCGAACCGGCCGTTCTCCTAAACAGAGACCTTCTCCGAGGTCTGGACGTGACGCCGGGTTTCCCGCCGCCGCTTCAGTCCTCGGTGTCCGGCTGCACTCCCAGCATGCCATGCAGCTCCTCCACCGTGTATCCCAGCAGGTTCTGCAGGTCGCAGACGAAGCGGTACACGTAGCGTTTCCCTGAAGTCTTGTGGATGATGTTCTTGTCGTAGTAGTAGCGCAGGCCTCGACTCAGCTTCTCGTAGTTCATCTTAGGCTTGTTTTTCCTCTTTCCCCAGCGGCGCGCCACCTGACGGCACAAGAACAGCTACGTGAGATAACCATGCTTTCAATAGTGTGATATCGCGATATTATCATGGTCACATGACGATATGAAACGATGAGCAAAACATACACGTAAACCTCTTATTCTAACATAAAAGGTGTTTAAAGTTGTGTTTGTGTCTGTCAAAGGAACTCGAACCGACAGCACAATATAATCTCTTCATCAAGTCCAGCTGCTGGTTCAGACGATCAGCTCGTGATCCGTGTTTTCTGTCTCAGAATGAAGTTAACTCCTTTATTACACGTGATGTGAGTTTAACACGCGTTTGGGAACCAAGTTATGCTTTATTTCAGCCGCAGACGAGTACAGCGTTTCGTGTCTGTTTCCACTGAAGCTGGAGCTTCCTTCAAAATAAAAGCGCAGTCATGAATTACTGACAGAGAGCCGTTTAAATCAGTCCAAATTCAAAATATCTCTTTACGTGTAGAAATGAGAAGTGTTGTGATTTCCCTACTGTAGTGTAAAGCAGAAACAATATACATATTCATTTATTTTACAGTGCAATTGTTTTACAATATATAGCTATCACTGTCATTGTTGTTATTATATTATAATTAGTTTGTCTTCCTGAAACAGCGGTGTGAATGTCATTTAGACTGAGACGGTATATCACTAATAAAAAGAGGACCGAGTCCCGTTTAAAGTTCAGTTCAAGTCAAGTTGTCTTAGTTAAGCACATGGGATGCCGCTCTTAAATCTGAACTCTCAAAGTGCATTGAATAGAATCATCCCAATATTCTGTTATGGTGATATTTAGATCTGGTTGGTGAAGAGGGCTCCTCACCTCGTCGGGGTCGGTGAGTTTGAACTCCCAGCCGTCTCCGGTCCAGCTGATGATGTTCTGACAGCTCGCGTCGGTCAGCAGCTCCAGCAGGAACTGCCACAGCTGAATGGGGCCACTTCCTGTTAGGCACCAATGAGAGGGAGCTTAAGCATCAAGCATTCAGATTCATACGCCAGTAGTTATGTATTTGCATCAGGGTTTAAGTTGATCAAATGCAACAGCAGGCATTTGGTGGTGGATGAGGAGACCCCCCCCCCCCTTACTATGTCAAGCGCTTTGAGTGCCTAGAAAAGCCTAGTAAATGTAAAGAATTATTATTTAGAGTTTCAAAACGTCACTGTTGTTTGATATAGTAAATTAATGTTTTGAATGAGCAACAATTCATAGAGTTTTACACTTAAACAGCCATAAAAAGTTTGGAAATTTCACTATTTTACCATTTATATCATCATATAATATTTATTAATGTCAATGTATATTTTAAACAGATGTTTATTATTAATAAATGTGCATTGATACGATTAATAAATATGCATATTTTAAACAGGTTAAAATAATACATATGGATATGTATTATTCCTATTCCTTTTAAATAGGGGATATACAAATATACATATTTATTATTGATACAATTGAATATGTATTAATCGTATAAATGCATGCTTTAAATACAGGCTAGAATAATACATTATTAGTTATTATTAATAATTATTATTATTATGTATTCCTATCAGTGCATACTTTAAGAGTTAAAATATTAAATCTGAATAATTATTATATTATTAATATATTTTAATAGTTATTTATACCAATGCATATTTTAAATAGAGGTTAAAATAATAAATTATACTTTTTATTATTAATAAATATGAATATTTATTCATAACCATGAATATTTAAACTAGAGGTTAGAATAGTACATCTGAATTTGTATTATTAAATATGCACATGTATTAATATGCACACTTAAAATAATGGTTAGAATAACAAATCTAAATTTGTATGATTAATAAAATATAAATATGTATTATTAATGCACATTTTAAATAGAGGTTAGAATAATACATCTGAATTTTATTATTAACAAATGTGAATATTAATTAATTAATATCATGCATTTGAAATAGGGGTTAGAATCATAAATCTGACTATTAATAAATAGAAAAAAAAAAAAAAAAAATTATATCAATGCATAATATTACTTATTTTAATGATGCAATATTAAAAACATAGCTAAAAATGATATTGGAACAGTTTTTGTACCAGAAAAATGTTATGCGCAGCATAAAAATATTATCTCAGATTGATAAGCATCCAAAATGTTCTTCTTGCAAAACTGTTGTTGAGCGTGAGCTACTGTTTTATTTGAAGTTGTACTCATATGTAGTGCAAACGAGCTCTTTCTTCACACAAACGCCAGCGTGAGCTGCAAGAGCGAGACGCACCGGTGAATCCAGCGAGCACGGCGGCGGGGATGACGGCTTTGCCCTGCTCCAGCGGCTCGTTCCTCTCCTGGACGTAGTCTTTAAAGGACAGGCCCTGTTTGCCGAGGCCCAGCGGAGCCACGCCGAGCTCCTCCTCGAAGCTGTCGTAGGACGGGACGCGCTGGGCATCGGCGAGCGACGAGTGGCTCCCCCAGGAGCGGAGGACGGTCTCGGAGCCGTCTGTGCTCTCCACGCTCTCCACGGAGGACACTGTGAGGAACAGAGCATCACATCGATACAAGATCAAGGACAGCTCCTCAAACGTAAGGTACTCAAGGTTTCCATGCCACCTATCAATTCAATAAAAGGGGGTGTAACGGTACACAAACATGACGTCTCGGTATGGATTCGGTACAGCAGGAGGAATAAACTAAACATTAACAGCTTTTTGTCTTCTTCTAAATTTAACAAAAGTTCACTTAAATTGCTTTTTATTTAAATCAATAGTAGAATATTTGTATTTAATGCCATGTCAGGATCGTCACTGCAAAAATATTCTCTTACTTAGTATTTTTGTCTTGTTTTATAGTATAAATATCTTAAAATAATTCTTAAATCAAGATGTGTTTACTGTACAAGGACAATTATTTTTAAGATATTAAAAAAAAAAATCAAAACAAGCACAAATATCTCTCAGTGCGGTAAGAAAAATTATCTTAATTCAAGACTAAACAAGATGATTTTTCTCGCCTCATTGGCAGATATTTTTGCTTGTTTTGATATTTATTTTACAATATCTTAAGTCGTTGTACTTGTACAGTAAATTCATCTTGATTCAAGATTTTTTTTAGATATTAATTCTAGAAAACAAGACAAAGATAATCATTTTGTACAGTGTTTGGCTATATTCATGGCAGAAACTATTCCTAAAATACAAGTATAACAAATACAAGGAAAGCCAGCGAACAAACAAACACGAGTTATGTTACACAAGATTGTTTACATTAACATATGATAACAATTCTAAGAAAAATTCTGTCAAAATTATTCTAAACAATAATTTTCAACTTAAAAATGTTCCTAGGGATAAAAATCTAACTCCGCTATACGGAGCCCTTTTACATTACTATAAAGTTATAATTAACAACAGAGCCCAAACTTTAATTCAATTACTATTTATTTTTAGCTATAATAATCAACAGTCAAATTAAAAACTTGTATCCAAACATTGTTTTTAAATTATACAATATCTATTTGTTGTTGAAATATAATAATTTATAGAGTCATTACTTGTTGTATAAATTATTTCGGCTGTTTAAACATACATTAAATAATTCAGACATCACTAACAGGTCAATATAATGAAGTATAGTCTAATATTTGGCAAAATGCTCTTCCCTAGACTTCATTTCTCAAGCAAATAACGAGCTGTGGACACTGATGACGTGCCTGAGGTAGGCGTGAAAATGAAATGCTACGTGACATTTTGTTTACAAGCTGTTAAAAATATATATTTGTCTCTGAATGATTAATCCAGTAGTAAAGAAACAAGTAAATCATTGAATCATTCCATTTATAAACTCAATGAGATTCTTTAGTTGAATATATTTTCTTCAGAATCGTGAGAGAACTACAACCTCCATTTAAATTAAATAAAAGTCTAAATGCATTTAGTTTTTATGTAGCCGGCTGGTATTCAGCTGCAATTCAATGTTTTGCAAAAAGAGACATTGATAAGAATCGAATTCAAACGATACCAGCCCTAGATGATGACTGAGGCGTGAGATCTGACCTGCTGCTTTTCTCTCTCGACTGGCGTAGCTGACGCTGACGGAGCTGAGCTGAGGTTTGGGGTACATGGAGAGCTCCTGACCAAACGACAGCAGACCCGACTCCTCAGACGCCTGGAAGAGCTCCCGCAGGAGACTGCCACGAGGATCAGGGACCTTCAGAGAGCACTCCTCCAGACTGAGACCTACACACACACACACACACACACTCTATCAGAGTTCGTTCTGAACTAACAGAAACACTAGGGTTGAGTATCGGTGGAAGAGAAAGAAAACTCTTTAAAGACTGAAGTCTACAGATGCAAATAATAGAGTGCAATGAAATAAACACTTGAATGTGTATTCTGGATGTTTCCTTTCCACATGATATGAGAGCAAAAAACTGATCAGTGCATGAAAAAGACACTGGCTTTGCCTTAAAGACTCTATTCTCACTAAAAGCTGAGATTCTGTTCAGAACAGATGTAATGCACATGTAAACAAAGATCGGATTATCTAGATAGAAATCAGTGCATGCATGTAAACGAAGATGTGAATCCGATTCATCCAGAAATCAGTGCATGTAAACGAAGATGTGAATCGGATTCATCCAGAAATCAGTGCATGTAACTGAAGATGTGAATCGGATTCATTCTGAAATCAGTGCATGTAACTGAAGATGTGAATCGGATTCATCCAGAAGATCAGTGCATGTAACTGAAGATGTGAATCGGATTCATCCAGAGATCAGTGCATGTAACTGAAGATGTGAATCGGATTCATCCAGAAATCAGTGCATGTAACTGAAGATGTGAATCGGATTCATTCTGAAATCAGTGCATGTAAACGAAGATGTGAATCGGATTCATCCAGAAATCAGTGCATGTAAACACAGATGTGAATCGGATTCATCCAGAAATCAGTGCATGTAAACGAAGATGTGAATCGGATTCATCCAGAAATCAGTGCATGTAAACGAAGATGTGAATCGGATTCATTCTGAAATCAGTGCATGTAAACGAAGATGTGAATCGGATTCATCCAGAGATCAGTGCATGCATGTAAACGAAGATGTGAATCGGATTCATTCTGAAATCAGTGCATGTAACTGAAGATGTGAATCGGATTCATCCAGAGATCAGTGCATGTAACTGAAGATGTGAATCGGATTCATCCAGAAATCAGTGCATGTAACTGAAGATGTGAATCGGATTCATCCAGAAATCAGTGCATGTAAACGAAGATGTGAATCGGATTCATCCAGAAATCAGTGCATGTAACTGAAGATGTGAATCGGATTCATCCAGAAATCAGTGCATGTAACTGAAGATGTGAATCGGATTCATCCAGAAATCAGTGCATGTAACTGAAGATGTGAATCGGATTCATCCAGAAATCAGTGCATGTAACTGAAGATGTGAATCGGATTCATCCAGAAATCAGTGCATGTAACTGAAGATGTGAATCGGATTCATCCAGAAATCAGTGCATGTAACTGAAGATGTGAATCGGATTCATCCAGAAATCAGTGCATGTAACTGAAGATGTGAATCGGATTCATCCAGAAATCAGTGCATGTAAACGAAGATGTGAATCGGATTCATCCAGAAATCAGTGCATGTAACTGAAGATGTGAATCGGATTCATCCAGAATCAGTGCATGTAACTGAAGATGTGAATCGGATTCATCCAGAAATCAGTGCATGTAACTGAAGATGTGAATCGGATTCATCCAGAAATCAGTGCATGTAAACGAAGATGTGAATCGGATTCATCCAGAAATCAGTGCATGTAACTGAAGATGTGAATCGGATTCATCCAGAAGATCAGTGCATGTAAACACAGATGTGAATCGGTATCCAGAAATCTGCATTCTGAAGATGTGAAATCATCAGTGCATGTAAACGAAGATGTGAATCAGATTCATCCAGAAATCAGTGCATGTAAACGAAGATGTGAATCAGATTCATCCAGAAATCAGTGCATGTAAACGAAGATGTGAATCGGATTCATCCAGAAATCAGTGCATGTAAACACAGATGTGAATCGGATTCATCCAGAGATCAGTGCATGTAAACACTCCTGAGAAGTGCACTTACTGCCGGAGCTGCTGCTGGTCCAGCTGCACTCAGACGAGCGTCTCAAGACTTTGGCTTCATCATCCTCCTGACAGGCTGCAGGAGAAAAGCACATCGAATCAAACTTGAGTTTGAGCGTTACAATCACTAATGAAAGTCTGAGACCAGAATCCTCCGTTACCTTTCATCATCTGCTCCAGATGCTCCCACAGGATATCCCCCACGAAATCCGGAGCGAGATCCAGGAATCCGTCCTTTCCCAGGTCGCACAGCTCCTGTCCGCTCATGTCAAACTTGAAGAAGCTGATGTTGGTCAGACTGAACTCTCCGGACGTCCAGTACAGCCACTGCAGGACGTGCTGCTTGGTCCACTTGCGCGGGTCTGCAGACAGAGAGAGCGTTACGAACACATCCGACCCGTCCTCAAAACAAACAGCAGAGATCATGAGAGACTCACTGTTGGAGATCCCGCAGATGCGCTGCACCTTGGAGAAGCCGTTAAAGCTGTCCTTCAGCGCCTGACTGACCATGGCTTTACTGCAGGGCGTCAGCAGAGGAACCGAGCACACGCCGGCATCTGCAGACCACAGAGATCTGTGTCAGCTTACACACGCTCAGAAGAGTGCATGACACACGTGCTTCAGGGTTTAATAGGCAAACATATGACATCGGGCATTTGGAGTTGCTTTTTGAAATAGTAAGTCAAAGTTTTGAATTCACAACAATTCATAGAGTTTTCCACTGAAATAGCCATAAAAACGATTTTACCATTTCAATTTGGTAAGAAATATTCGCATCAATGCATATTTTAAATAGGTATTTATTACTGATAAATATAATATGAATATATTCATACCATGTTTATTCATATCAATGCATATTTTAAATAAATGTTAGAATAAGCCAGAATTATTATTATTAAAATATGAATATTAATTAATATTAATGCCTATAATAAATAGAGGTTAGAAAGTATTCATACCAATGCATATTTAAAAAAAAAGTTATAATAATAATTTTTTTAATGATTAATAAATATAAATGTATATTAATATCAATGCATATTTTCATTTTTTTTTTACTATTAACAAATATTAATATTTATTAATATCATGCCTATTTGAAATAGGAGTTAGAATAATAAATCTGAATATTAATATTTGTTTTATATCAATGCATATCTTAAATCAATGCATAATTTCACTTATTTGAATGATGTAATAATGACAAAATAACTACAAATATATTGCAATATTTTTTTTGTACCCCAAAAATGTTTGATCTCTAATGCCTAGCGTAAACATGGTCTCAAATTGTTAAGCATCCAAAATGTTCTCCCTCCAAGCGGTTGTGATAAACGGTGGTTCTGCTTTGATTTACCCTGAGAGAAACGGTCCAGACCGGACGGGACCTCCTGAGCCTGCTCCTCCTCGACCGGATAGAAGCCCGAGAACAGAGACATGGGGTCTTCATACATCTCGAACGCCGCCTGACGCTGAGGGGCATAAAACACAAAATATTACACTCCATAATTACACCTATAAACTTCAGACAGTGAGTGATGAAACTGCTGATTGAGCACAGGCAGGAAAACCCAGAGGACACGCCTCATGCA
>CM049866.1:1387500-1400000 GCA_027474115.1 Schizopygopsis malacanthus
TTACATGACAAAAATTGTATTATGTAATTCATTACATGACACATATTAGTTGTTTTTTTATTACTTTCAGATTACTTTTAACCTGACTAATTTATCACATTTATTTAAATAGGGTAATATTGTAACATATTGATATTAAAATGGAAAGAAAAAGAACATGTATTCAATTATTATCAATATAAAATTATGACATTATTTCAAGGTTTTCCAAACTGAGATTCATAAAGGGAATGCAGGAGTTTTGAGTTTGCTAATAATTAATTAAGTGATTTTTAAATAACATCACTCAAAATAAAACGCTAATTAAAAGATGAACCATTTGTTTACCTGCATGTGAAAGTGAATTGAATACTGATTAGCATTATTGTGACTTTTGTGAGGTGCAGCGATGTAATTTGATTCATAAAATGATCCAGATCTCTCCATAAATAATCTCATCTGTCTGTCATTTTCAGCCGATTTATGAATAAGAATGAAAAATGACGCTCCACATTATTGTCCAATTAAATTTAAACTTATGCCAGATCATGATTGGTGAATTATAATAGCCTATATATAGGACATAGCAAACATGTTTTTAATCAAATCGACACACTAGTGTTGATTATTGATGAAAAAAATGTGAAATATTGTTTGGTTTATTTTTCCTTCGGTCAATCTATTCATTAAAATAACCATATATGGCTATGGTTTCTGAACAGACGTGGAATTAAGCGAAATGCACGCCTCAGATTGACAGATATGTAAAAATAAACATGAATTTTGCGACTTTTGAGCAATTAGTTACTGTTTTGTACACATTGTCATGTTAATTATAATTAAAATGCATTTCGTTTTATTGACCATAATATTATTTCTATTTGTCTGAGAGGGGCACTTTTGAATAATTTTGAAAAAGGGAACCCCCCCCCCCCCCCCCCCCCCCCCCCCCCCCCCGTCTGCCATCGTGCCTGCCTGATATGAGGAAATCAATAAATTATTAATAATTTATTGCTATTGTGTCAATATATATATATAATCAAGTAATCAATACAAAATTAACTGTGGTCTTATTACTAGTATTTTAAAACGGAATTTAATCTAATTATAAATATTACATTTTTGGAAAATGATTACGTAAACCCAGTATACCCAGCTCTAAATATGATTTATATATCTACATATTTATAATATAATATTTTATTTGCAATTGTTTAATAATATTATTATTAATATACAAATGTACTCATTTATATTTATTTATATAAAATCTATATACGCAAATCAAAGGTATAGTAGGCTACACATGAGCGTCAGCAGCAGTACGCAGTATGTAGTGAGCGAGCGCGCGCGCGCGGCGCCATGTTGTCCGTGCAGGCAGCGCGCGAGAGTTTGACACGCAGCCTCCGTCTGGTTCTCCGCTGATGCGCTTCACGTCCACGTCCACATTCACATGGTGAGTTTGTCACGGGTTTTCTGCCTCTCTGCTGAAGTTTGCTGCCGCTTTATGATTGTTCTTCTGCCCGTGTTAACACACTTCAGCGGTGCTTTAGTTGTCACTCGCTGTTCTCTTACAGACGAGTGCATGGGGTTATATCAGTCTGCGCGAGAGAGTCATGTCGCTGTATTAATGCAACGGTGGAATGAGTGACTATAATCTAGCGTTAACTCTCAGAACGGCGACTGTCTGCGTTCATGAGCTTTGATAGTGAACAAATGCTGTTTAACTAATTACTTAATCGAGTCAAACTGGGAAAGACTGACCCATCATCTCTGCTCAAGAGCAGCCTGAACGCTGACCCTAGAGGTCAAGGGTCAAGTGATGCTCTGTCACTGTTAGTATACAGTCAGACCAAAATGTATTCAACATTTCTCACATAGTTTATTCGCTCTAAGTTATAATAAAATGAGTTAAACTGCGTCAGAACAAATTGATCTTGATCATGTCAGATAACTTTGATAGAAAGGTATGTAATGAATTCGGCTGAATAGCTGTCAGCTGTTAAATTTAAGTACAGGATTAGATAAAACCAATTTAGCTCAACCAATTACCATTGCTTAATTAAGTCCAGTCTGTGGTGTAAAAACATCACATTCGCAATTAAAGAAACAGCACTCAAGAAAAACATGCTCAGGTTAAGGTGTGAATACTTTTGTCCCACATTTTTACTGGTAGTCCACTTTATGAAGAATTTTTGGGTGTAATATGTCACAGTTTATTTTATTTTGCTATCCTCACTTACATAAATGAACTATAGTGTCCTGCACCCACTTGTAAAAAATCAAATCAAAAATGATATTTCTGTCTGAATAATGTTTGGTTTGACTGCATATGTCCTGATATCAGAATGATGAGCTAAAACGCTGTTTAAGTCTGCATGCATCCGTATGAAACGCTGTGTGTGAGTCCAGTGATAGATCCATCTGTCCTCCGGTGCATTATGAGTGTTTTACAGATAATCATGACTTTGTCTGTGCTGGACCGTTTCAGATGGACAGACCGCTTCATCTTTTACTTCTGTACACTGAAGCAGCGTATGGTGTTTATGCATGCGTCTGCTCGCCGAGGCTGCTTACATTTGATCAAAAATACAGTCACATTTGTGAAATATTATTACGATGTAAAACAGCTGTTCTCTATGTGAATATCTGTTGATCAAAGCTGTATTTTCAGCATCATTACTCCAGTATTCAGTGTCACATGATCTTCAGAAATCATAATAATATGCTGATTTGCTGCTCGAGAAACGTTTCTGATTATTATCGATGTTGAAAACAGTCGTGCTGCACAATATTTTTGTGGAAACTGATGCATTTTATTTTTCAGGATTCACAGATGAATAGAAAGTTCAAAAGAACAGCGTTTATTTAAAACAGAAATCTTTTATCACATTATAAATGTCTTTACTTGACACTTTTCATCATTTTTTTCAATTCATCAATGTGTCTTTGATGAACTAAAGTATTTAATTTATTTAATAAAATCACAATCTCAAAACATTCAACAACCCAAATTGTTGAATTAATGTACGTTTAATTTTCAGCTAATCTCCGTCAGGACTGATCAAATCTTGCATTCGCAAGTATCTGCTAAATGCAAATGTTCATTAATGCAGTGAAATTAAATCTCAATATTGATCATTTAATGCATCTACACTGAAAAAGATAGTATAGAAACAGTTTTACACTCAGAAATTTCACAAAGGACTATAAAGAAATAGCAAGTGACACGTTTAATTAAACATGACATTTTGGAGTGGAAAAACTGTACATTTACAACTTAGAAAAAAATCCCTTTTTTAACAGTGTAGCATTATTTTGAATATAACAGTAGTACAGGAGAAGTTTATTGTGCTGAAAGGTTAAATGCATTCAGAAGTATGGCCAGCAGCATTATTCATCAGTAGTATTAGAGCAGTTTATTGTGCTGAAAGGTTAAATGCATTCAGAAGTATGGCCAGCATCATTATTCGTCAGTAGTATTCGAGCAGTTTATTGTGCTGAAAGGTTAAATGCATTCAGAAGTATGGCCAGCATCATTATTCGTCAGTAGTATTCGAGCAGTTTATTGTGCTGAAAGGTTAAATGCATTCAGAAGTATGACCAGCAGCATTATTCGTCAGTAGTATTAGAGCAGTTTATTGTGCTGAAAGGTTAAATGCATTCAGAAGTATGGCCAGCAGCATTATTCGTCAGTAGTATTAGAGCAGTTTATTGTGCTGAAAGGTTAAATGCATTCAGAAGTATGGCCAGCAGCATTATTCGTCAGTAGTATTAGAGCAGTTTATTGTGCTGAAAGGTTAAATGCATTCAGAAGTATGGCCAGCAGCATTATTCGTCAGTAGTATTAGAGCAGTTTATTGTGCTGAAAGGTTAAATGCATTCAGAAGTATGGCCAGCAGCATTATTCGTCAGTAGTATTAGAGCAGTTTATTGTGCTGAAAGGTTAAATGCATTCAGAAGTATGGCCAGCAGCATTATTCGTCAGTAGTATTAGAGCAGTTTATTGTGCTGAAAGGTTAAATGCATTCAGAAGTATGGCCAGCAGTCATTATTCGTCAGTAGTATTAGAGCAGTTTATTGTGCTGAAAGGTTAAATGCATTCAGAAGTATGGCCAGTCATTATTCGTCATAGTATTAGAGCAGTTTATTGTCTGAAAGTAAAGCATTCAGAAGTTGGCCAGCATCATTATTCGCAGTAGTATTAGAGCAGTTTATTGTGCTGAAAGGTTAAATGCATTCAGAAGTATGGCCAGCATCATTATTCGTCAGTAGTATTAGAGCAGTTTATTGTGCTGAAAGGTTAAATGCATTCAGAAGTATGGCCAGCAGTCATTATTCGTCAGTAGTATTAGAGCAGTTTATTGTGCTGAAAGGTTAAATGCATTCAGAAGTATGGCCAGCAGCATTATTCGTCAGTAGTATTAGAGCAGTTTATTGTGCTGAAAGGTTAAATGCATTCAGAAGTATGGCCAGCATCATTATTCGTCAGTAGTATTAGAGCAGTTTATTGTGCTGAAAGGTTAAATGCATTCAGAAGTATGGCCAGCATCATTATTCGTCAGTAGTATTAGAGCAGTTTATTGTGCTGAAAGGTTAAATGCATTCAGAAGTATGGCCAGCATCATTATTCGTCAGTAGTATTAGAGCAGTTTATTGTGCTGAAAGGTTAAATGCATTCAGAAGTATGGCCAGCATCATTATTCGTCAGTAGTATTAGAGCAGTTTATTGTGCTGAAAGGTTAAATGCATTCAGAAGTATGGCCAGCATCATTATTCGTCAGTAGTATTAGAGCAGTTTATTGTGCTGAAAGGTTAAATGCATTCAGAAGTATGGCCAGCATCATTATTCGTCAGTAGTATTAGAGCAGTTTATTGTGCTGAAAGGTTAAATGCATTCAGAAGTATGGCCAGCAGCATTATTCGTCAGTAGTATTAGAGCAGTTTATTGTGCTGAAAGGTTAAATGCATTCAGAAGTATGACCAGCATCATTATTCGTCAGTAGTATTAGAGCAGTTTATTGTGCTGAAAGGTTAAATGCATTCAGAAGTATGGCCAGCAGCATTATTCGTCAGTAGTATTAGAGCAGTTTATTGTGCTGAAAGGTTAAATGCATTCAGAAGTATGACCAGCGTCATTATTCGTCAGTAGTATTAGAGCAGTTTATTGTGCTGAAAGGTTAAATGCATTCAGAAGTATGGCCAGCGTCATTATTCGTCAGTAGTATTAGAGCAGTTTATTGTGCTGAAAGGTTAAATGCATTCAGAAGTATGGCCAGCGTCATTATTCGTCAGTAGTATTAGAGCAGTTTATTGTGCTGAAAGGTTAAATGCATTCAGAAGTATGGCCAGCGTCATTATTCGTCAGTAGTATTAGAGCAGTTTATTGTGCTGAAAGGTTAAATGCATTCAGAAGTATGGCCAGCATCATTATTCGTCAGTAGTATTAGAGCAGTTTATTGTGCTGAAAGGTTAAATGCATTCAGAAGTATGGCCAGCATCATTATTCGTCAGTAGTATTAGAGCAGTTTATTGTGCTGAAAGGTTAAATGCATTCAGAAGTATGGCCAGCATCATTATTCGTCAGTAGTATTAGAGCAGTTTATTGTGCTGAAAGGTTAAATGCATTCAGAAGTATGGCCAGCAGCATTATTCGTCAGTAGTATTAGAGCAGTTTATTGTGCTGAAAGGTTAAATGCATTCAGAAGTATGGCCAGCAGCATTATTCGTCAGTAGTATTAGAGCAGTTTATTGTGCTGAAAGGTTAAATGCATTCAGAAGTATGGCCAGCATCATTATTCGTCAGTAGTATTAGAGCAGTTTATTGTGCTGAAAGGTTAAATGCATTCAGAAGTATGGCCAGCGTCATTATTCGTCAGTAGTATTAGAGCAGTTTATTGTGCTGAAAGGTTAAATGCATTCAGAAGTATGGCCAGCATCATTATTCGTCAGTAGTATTAGAGCAGTTTATTGTGCTGAAAGGTTAAATGCATTCAGAAGTATGGCCAGCATCATTATTCGTCAGTAGTATTAGAGCAGTTTATTGTGCTGAAAGGTTAAATGCATTCAGAAGTATGGCCAGCATCATTATTCGTCAGTAGTATTAGAGCAGTTTATTGTGCTGAAAGGTTAAATGCATTCAGAAGTATGGCCAGCATCATTATTCGTCAGTAGTATTAGAGCAGTTTATTGTGCTGAAAGGTTAAATGCATTCAGAAGTATGGCCAGCAGCATTATTCGTCAGTAGTATTAGAGCAGTTTATTGTGCTGAAAGGTTAAATGCATTCAGAAGTATGGCCAGCATCATTATTCGTCAGTAGTATTAGAGCAGTTTATTGTGCTGAAAGGTTAAATGCATTCAGAAGTATGGCCAGCATCATTATTCGTCAGTAGTATTAGAGCAGTTTATTGTGCTGAAAGGTTAAATGCATTCAGAAGTATGGCCAGCAGCATTATTCGTCAGTAGTATTAGAGCAGTTTATTGTGCTGAAAGGTTAAATGCATTCAGAAGTATGGCCAGCGTCATTATTCGTCAGTAGTATTAGAGCAGTTTATTGTGCTGAAAGGTTAAATGCATTCAGAAGTATGGCCAGCGTCATTATTCGTCAGTAGTATTAGAGCAGTTTATTGTGCTGAAAGGTTAAATGCATTCAGAAGTATGACCAGCAGCATTATTCGTCAGTAGTATTAGAGCAGTTTATTGTGCTGAAAGGTTAAATGCATTCAGAAGTATGGCCAGCAGCATTATTCGTCAGTAGTATTAGAGCGTGTGGTTTCTCAGTGGATCGTGTGAGAGTCTGGTCGTGATGTGGCTGTTTCTGTGTCATTTCTGAGCAGCATCTGCTGGACTCTGTAAATCAGCCTAATCTAAACCAAATCAAATATTTCATCTATTTCCTCTCCATATTTTCTCCTTGTGATATGAATAATTCTGCTCAGATTGATGTGCTCCTGCCGGCTTCACGCCGCCTGCAAACGATTATCTGTCACGACTCTGTGAGTTTAGATCGAGGGTCGTATCTGACAGATCTGAAAGTCATAAAGCTGTTTTAGTCTCAAAAGTCTGCTCAGACTCCGTCTGTTACGAACAAAATATAATCAGTACATTTAATTATGCACTGCTTTATATAATATAGCTTCACAGATAAAAAAAAAATGGAAAATAACAACATTGATTATGCAGATTGGATTAATCTAATAGTGTCAGTGCAGTTAAATCAATAATATAATTGATATTAATTGTAAAGCTGGTTGTATATTTGTTTAAGTTTTTATCTCAATGTATTGATTATTCGCAAAACCAGCAGTTTTTTGAGGTTTTACTTTTCTTTACGTTTTGAACCCCAGTGTCTGTCTTTGTGTTAATATGAAAGCACATGTTGATTTCACACTGGTGTAGAATTCACTTACCAGCTCTTTTCACTCAGAGTTTAGAATTATAGTGAATACAAACAAATATTAATTACTAAAAACAAACATCATGCATCACATTGAATTAAATGTGACATTTTGAATTAGAAAAACGGAAATAGTATTTTCTTGTAACATGTTTTGCAATAATCATTGTTTTATGTATACATTTGAAAAATCATTTTTTATAGTGTGTGGCCATTTCTATAAATCCGCTCACAGTGAACTGCTCTGTAGTGCTCATTTCATATAGAAACATACATATATCAACATGGATTTAGCATATTCTTACTTCTCAGATCGCTCGAGGTTCCTCTTTTAGGGTCATTTTATAATGGCAAGTGTTTCAATCTTTTTAAGTATAGTGTGCATGCAGAAGATTTCAGATTTGAGATTTTTTATTTATGTGGGCGAGGAAGTGCAATGTTTTAACTCAATAAAGTTTACATCTCAACTAACTACCAGTGACGATCTAATAAGTCTCCGGCTTGCTCAGAAAACACACGAGAACAGAAGATGTGTGTGTTTATCAGCCAGAGCCAAACATGACAAATATCATCTGATTAATCATCTTACTGCATTCAATAATAACACTGTCCTTCAGCTGGTCTGTTTGAACATCATTATTAGTTTAAAGATGTTTATCAAGCATCAGTTCTATTGATTACTGACACGCTGCTGATGTAATGAAGTAGTCTGATGCTTTAAATTAGCTTTCTGTCATAATTTCTTCACCTTCATGTCATTCCTGAAGAGATGACTTTGTTTCTTCAGTGGAACACAAAATATATTTGGAGAAATCTCTGTGTTCTTGTCCATATACTGAAAGTCAGTTGAGTCCAGTGTTTATGGCTTTCATTCATTGATCTGTATTTATGTTCATTTTATTGTCAGTTGTTTGTTTCCATCTCTAATATTGTGTGTGTGTGTGTGTGTGTTTGTCTTGTTTCCCCTCAAGTCACTCCTAACTTTGTTTCATTTTTCTTCGAAATATCTTGTTTTGTGTTAGAACAGAAACGTTTGATGACAGGGTGATGATTTTGGATGTTGTGTTGTTGTTTCTGGGTTTAGTCGAACACACCCTGACACATCAGAACGTGCACAGCTACCGTAAGAGCACAGGAATGAAGCGGTGAACCGCGCGCTGGCCCACAGACGACACACACTCGCTGCTAATTCAAACCGTGTGTGTGCATTAATGTGTGTGTTCACGTGAGCCACGAGTCTAGCCGTGTTGTTTTTGTGTGACGGCCTGCAGTCAGCGTTCTGGAGACTGCAAATTAAACCACTGTAAATCTGCAGTTACAGACCGTAAAAACTCATAGTTTTCCCTCTGTGTGAGAATGTGTGTGTCTGTGTGAGAGTGTGTGTGTGGGAGAGAGAGTGTGTGAGAGTGGGAGTGTGTGTGTGTGTGTGTGTGTGTGTGTGTGTGTGAGTGAGCACGTGTGTGTGTGTGTGTGTGTGAGAGTGGGAGTGTGAGCGCGTATGTGTGTGAGTGAGTGAGCATGTGTGAGCACGTGTGTGTGTGTGTGTGTATATGTGTGTGCGTGTGTGTGTGAGTGAGTGAGCATGTGTGAGCACACGTGTGTGTGTGTGTGTGTGTGTGTAAGAGTGAACTGAGTGTTCAAGTGTGTGTGTGTATGTGAGCGTGCCCAAGTGTGTGAGAATGCGTGTGTGTGTGAGTGGGAGTGAGCATGTGTGAGCGCACGTGTGTGTGTGTGAGTGTGTGTGTGTGTGTGTGTGTGTGTGAGTGAGCATGTGTGAGCACATGTGTGAGCACACGTGTGTGTGTGTGTGTGTGTGAGTGTGGGAGTGTGAGTGTGTGTGTGTGTGTGTGTGTGTGTATAAAAGTGAACTGAGTGTTCAAGTGTGTTTGTGTGAGTGTATGTGAGTGTGCCCAAGTGTGAGAATGCGTATGTGTGTGTGTGAGAGTGAGCACGTGTGTGTGTGTGTGAAGTGTGTGTGTGTGTGTGTGTGTGAGTGAGTGTGCAGTGTGTGAGTGTGTGTGTGAGTGAGGAAGTGCGTGCGTGTGTGTGTGTGTGCGTGTGTGTGTGTGAGTGTGTGTGTGTGTGTGAGTGAAGAGTGTTTGTGTGTGTGTGTGTGTGTGAGTGTGCGTGTGTGCGTGTGTGTGTGTGTGTGAGTGTGTGTGTGTGTGTGTGTGTGTGTGTGTGTGTGTGTGTGTGTGTGTGTGTGTGAGAGTTTGTGTGTGAGTGCGTTTTTGTGAGTGTGTGAGTGTATTCCTACACACAAACATTGAATACTGATATTTGAAATTATTTTAAAATGAGAAGATATGTTGAATGTGAAATTAAAGGTGGCAGCAAGTCACTGTTTATAAGTGAGTCACTGCAACTGAACCAAATATTTTTTTGTAATCTAGAGAAAAATCGTCACTCTTCGTGTGATATAAGTATATGAAAAAAATTATATATATATATATATATATATATACATTTTCTGCCCCATATCTTGAATTTTGTGATCATTCTTAGTGCATTTTATTAGACTGAATCATGCAGTGAAAGAAAAGAGGAGGTATTTTGTTTGGTTTTTGCAAAATACTCGATAATGTCAAATTATATATCATTAAAACTACAATTAAGATATTATCGATATATATATCGCACACCCCTAGTGTCAGTATAACGGATCCATGCATTTCTTATACTAGGCTAATAATGTTAATCAAACAACAAAAGAAACACACGAGAATCACTCACTAAGTAACTTCTGTAACTTTAACAGGTAATTGTGTCTAATTGCTTCATACAGTAATACAGTTTTCTTAAGCACAGTAAAATACTGTTTATGTAGGTAATTTGTATAATTGTATCTAACGGTCTCTCAGAGGGAAGATGAAATCCAGACTTGACTATTGCAATGCTCTCTTGGCTGCCAGTTCCATCAAACCTCTACAATTAATCCAAACCGTTGCTGCAAGATGAATCTTTAATGAGCCGAACAGAACGCACGTCACACCTCTGTTCATCAATTTGCACTGGCTACCAATAGCTGCTCAATGCATTAAATTCAAGGCATTAATGTTTGCCTACAGAACCACCTCTGGCTCTGCACCTCTTTACCTAAATCCATTACTTCAGACTTATATGTCCTCTAGAAGCTTAGTGAACGACGCGTTACTGTACCATCCCAAAGATGCACAAAATCACTTTCACAGACTTTTACATTAACTGTTCCCATCCGGTGGAATGACCTGAACTCAATCCCAGCCGCTGAATCCTTACCATCTTCAAGAAACGGCTAAAAACACATCTTTATTTGACTTTCTAACTCTAGCACTCTCTATTCTCATTATATTTTATCTAATCTGTCTTCTTTTTATTGAAAAAACACACATTTGACCCTCTACCAACAGCATATTTATTCTCTAACTGCTAGCTTTTCTTGTAAAACTAACACTAAGTGTAATTTTCTATATTTTACATACTAGTTTTCTGAAAAATCCTTCCTACGTGTACTGCGTTCGGCTAACCAGGACTTGTAATAGCACTTGCATGTTATTGCTCTTTTGTTGATTTTGATTGCTTCTATAATGTCCTCATTTGTAAGTCGCTTTGGATAAAAGCGTCCGCTAAATGACTAAATAAAAAATAAATAGAACCACCCCTGAGCAGCTCTCTCAAGCCATATCTACAAAACCAGATCTGTTCATATGATAATAAAACACTGAGAAGACCCTAGCAACCACATAACAACACCCTAGCAACCCCTTCAGCATCGTGTCTCAGCAGGAATGGCTGTGGTTCTCTCGCAGCGGTGCTTGTAACTGGGTCAGACAGTAAAGAGCAGCGCTGTGAGTCAGAACTCGTGTTTTTCCTGGATTGGCTTCCTCACAGATTTGTTGTGATCTTTGGTGACAGAACCTCATTGAGGTTTACTGACGGCGTGAGTCGAGACCCACCGCAGCCGGTTCTGGGTGAGCGGGATGATGGGAAACTCTTGGATCCGTCAGGTGGATTTCACTCGCAGATGAGCTCTTATTTTCCTCTAGCGCTGCTTGTTCATCTAGACGTGCATCTCATCAGATGGGGAATATTGCTTGAATATTAATACACTACAAAATTATTCTCTTAGTATCTTTGTCTTGTTTCAAATTCTTGAATCAAGATGAATTTACTGTACAAGTAAAATTATTTAAGATATGAATTCTTGTTAGTTTTTACTTAAAACAAGCAAAAATATCTGCCAAAGGGGGTAAGAAAAATCATCTTGTTTAGCTTTTGAATTAAGATTAATTTTCTTACCACATTACGCTTTATATATACATTTTTTAAACAAGACTTGATATATTAAATCGGTTTACTTGTCAAGTAAATGCATCTTGAGTCAAGAATCTATACTAGAGAACAAGACAAGTCAGAAAAACATATGCTGCCGTGTATGTGGTTATTAATTTCCCTAAAGCTCTGTGTGTGTTTGTAAATCTCACCGCTTCTGACAGCTAAAGCTTGAATCTTTATAGATGATTTAATGCTTCATTTAATGCTTATTCAGAGTTCTGTGCAGTTGAGTGCATTATAGTTAACTAAAACTGAAAATAACATTTGAAGAGCTCTTTTCCAAAATGCGATAAACGCCAAATAAAAAAAAATGAGTTCGTCATGCCATTTTGCTGTGTACTGAACCTATTCACTGCTCCATCAATGTTTCATGCCAAACCGCTATATTTCCTTGTTTAAAATGTACTGCAAGATGCAGTTCTTCTCCAAACCGCTATAAGCGCCGAACCTGTTTTTAGCCTAAATGCGATATATCCTCTCGATCAATCAGAATTCGTTCGATGCAATCCAACATGACGACGCTTTGAAGCGTTTGTTTGTGCTCAGTCTTCACAATGAGTGCTTTAAACTCTAATAACACTTTTGATGGCCTGGATGAGCCAGTGAGACCTACACCTGGGGTAGAAAACGCAGACTGGACAAAGAAAATCACAAAAAACAACAAAAAAAGAAGGTTCTCAGGTGGCGCGTTAATACCCACTGTGGGATGTCAATGTAACAGATGTGTATACCAGTAAAGGTGGTGTTTAACCGATTGACGCTAGCGGCTGTAGCCTTTGGCGTTCCTTGTTAGAGCGCCCGCCTCCCGCG
>CM049866.1:1405000-1420000 GCA_027474115.1 Schizopygopsis malacanthus
GTGTGTTCAGTATTGTGTGTGTGTGTGGTGTCAGTCACTATCATCAGGTTGTGTTGTAATCGAGTGTGTTTGACCCTCGTGTTTGCAGTGCATTATGGGTGTGTGACAGATGAGCACACCTGAGGAGAGTGTGTGAGATCAGAGGTCAGATCTTCATCCGTCTGTCTGTAACACACATCTGTATCCTGTGTGTCTGTCTCACAGAACATGTCTGTCTCTCCGTCTCACACAGTCCAGAAAAACATCATTGTTTCAGTTCAGCTTATCTCTGCTCTCCCAAATATCCTGTTTCTTCGAGCTGCGCGTCCAGAAAGCTCTTCCTGCTGCGGGCTGACTTCACTTCCAGCTTTAGCACAATCTCATCCGCTCCGAGCCGCGCTCGGCAGAACCTCGTAACCACACACACACACACACACACACACACACACACGCAGGAGTGAGGACGGCCGTCCTGCTCCATCATGGCCAGCACCATTAAGGTAAGAGCGGCTCCTGACGCACTCGTTTGTGTAGATCCAAACGAGTGCTGAGAGCTCCTTCACCCGTCTCTGCTCATCTTCTGAGAGTTTGTGTTGAATTTCGCTTCTTCGGTCAAATCTGTGGCTGGTTGCCTGCTTTAACTAGTCATACAACTTAGTCAACTGATCATAACTTTTACAGGGTTTCTGCGGGTCTTACAAAGTCTTAATTCACAGATTAAGGCCTTAAAAGGTCTTATATCAGAGCAGAAAGACTTAAAGTCGTGGCGTTAAATGATGCAATATGATGCAATAATCTAGTGCAAATATCTGAACACTCTTAAATCAAGACACATTTACTGGAGATGCATATAAACAGTCTTCTTCTGAGAAACTGAACAAAATCAAGTGAGTTTATTTTTTAAAACAAGAACAATATCTGTCAGCGGGGAATGAAAACTTGTTTTCACTTTGAATTAAGTCGATTATTTTGAGCCTTTTGGCAGGAATATTTGTTTCTTGTTTTAATCATAAATTCTTAATTTTGATAAATTTCTCAGAGAACAAGACTTAATATCTTCAGTTTGCGTCTTGATTTAAGGATCTTTAGACATCTGCGCTGGAAAACAAGACAGAAATACTGAGGAACAGCAGTTTTTCTCAGGGTTTGTTCAAAAGGAAACGTTATTTCCATGTGACCCTGGACCACAAAACCAGTCTTAAGTGTACATTTTTCAAATTGAGATTTATAAATAATCCGAAAGCTGATTAAATAACTTTACATTGATGTATGGTTTGTTATGATATACAATATTTGGCTGAGATACAACTATTTGAAATCTGAGGATGCAAAAAAATCAAAATATTGAGAAAATCGTTCTTAGAAATGCATATTACTAATCAAAACGGAAGTTGGTTTATATATTTACGGTACGAAATTTACTAAATATCTTCATGGAACATGATCTTAATATCCTAATGATTTTTGGCATAAAAGAAAAATCTATAATTTTGACCCATACAATGTATTTTTGGCTATTGCTACAAATATACCTGTGATACGTAAGACTGCTTTTGTGCTACATTCTAGTGTTTGAGCAGAGCTTTTCAATCTAAAAGCTTGTTTTTCTTCTCTTATAAAGTAATGTAGATCTGCTGTAAGTTGTATTCTAAAACTTTAAAAGTGTTGCAATACAAGACATTTATATTTAGAGACCATATTGATGTATTGTGCTCCCTTCCATTTATTCTTTACTGAAGTCTACCTTCATGAACCCTGCAGAAACCCTGTTTTATTCAGTTGCAGGAAAACTTGCTCAGATTTGAGAAAGAAAAGTTGCTGAAATGTCATTTGGTTGTGTCTTGCGACATGGGACAAAACATGTCCAGCAATTGTAACTGCTAATAGCTTTAAAATGACGTTTTCACGATATAACATTTTTTTTGAGATGCACTTGTATTTAACACAATTATCCCCTTCAATTGATCATTATTATATCAAATCTACACATCTAAAACAATGTGTCCACAGAGAGGGGTTCAATCATGCTAGAACATGGATACAAGTGTGTTTAATGATGAAAAAGAGCTTGTTTTATCAAAGGCAACACTTAATAATATCTCTTATCAAAGCAAGGTTGTTTTTCAGTGACACGTGCATGTTTTATAAGGTTTCAAAGTGTGTCCCCGCTTTTTGTCAGCACCGTCAAACATTCATTAACATGTAATACAATCATGAAATATCAATGGCAGCTGTCGCTCTAAACAACCCTCTTTCTACATTCAACGTCTGCAGATCAGTGTCAGATAGACAATCAACATTTCAACTAATCAACATGTTAGTTTTCCTTAAAACAAGCACAGATATCTGCCAGTGGGGCAATAAAAATCATCTTGTTTAGCCTGAGAATTAAGATTATTTCTTACCGCATTGGCAGATATCTGTGCTTGTTTTAAGCAAAAACTAACAAAATGTTTATATGTACACTGCAAAAAATGCTTTTCTTGCTTAGACCTTTTGTCTTGTTTCCAGCCAAAATATCTAGAAATTCTTAAATCAAGAAGGAATTTCTAGATAAGAAAAAAAATTGTGTCTCGTTTTAAGAAAAAATATGTTACAATTAAGTGAGTTTTTGCTTGAAACAAGCAAAATAATCTTGTTTTCTGTTTGAAATAATATTATTTCTTACCCCATTGGCAGATTATTTAGCTTGTTCTAAGCAAAAACTCACTTAATTTTAACTTGTTTTTTCTGAAAACAAGATAATAATTTTTACTTGTCTAGAAAATCCTCCTTGATTTAAGAATTTTTAGATATTTTGGCTGGAAATAAGACATAAAGTCTAAGCTAGAAAAGTATTTTTTGCAGTGTACATATATATATTTAGAAAACAAGACTTAATATCTTAAATCATTTAACTTGTCAAGTAAATCCATCTTGATTCAAGAATGTTTAGATATTTATTCTAGAAAACTAATACTAAGAGAATCATTTTTTGTAGTGTAGAGTTAAAAAACTAATAGTTTTATTTGTTCAAAGGATTAATCGCATTAAAAAAAAATTGTTTACACGATATATGAGTGTATACTGTGTATATTTATTATGTACATATAAATACAAACACATGCATGTATATATTTCAGAAAAAACTTAAGTATATATATAAAATATTAGAATATAAATATCTAAATGTCAATATTTTCAAATGATAAAAAACAATCAATACATTCATTTTGTGTCTGGAACAGTTTTTTATTCATCACTACAGACGTTATCAGTGAAATACAGAGTTCAGTTTGTAAGTTACTAAACGTTATAACACAGACGTGACGATGTCTGTAAGGATCTCTAAGAGATAGTTGATCTGAAAACGATCATTATGTCATTATTTACCGCAAAAAAGAAGATATTTAGATTTTTCTTCAGAATCAGAACATCTTCATTTCCATTGTTCCACTGAAGAAGTCCAACAGGTTTGAAACCTTTTTTATTATTTATTGAATTTAGAGATATTAACAATATAATAGAGGAGGATCAAAAATCTTGATTAGGTATTAAACTATATTTGAATGTGCATTATTTATATTAACCCCTTACAGCTGTGGTTGTCATCGTTTGCAATGGATTATTAAATCTAAGTACGTACTGTATTAACCTAATGTTGCTGTGTGCTATCATACGTTTCATGTAATATGAGCCCCTAGCGTTTGGTTGGTTGTTTCTTTTCTTTTCCAGACACGGTATGCACATATGTCAGTCTTGTAAGTGTTTGGAGAACATTTAAATCAAAGATGACAGATGGATGATTACATGGTGGACTGTCTCTTTAAGAGCCACTGGGTCAGAATCACACGCGTGTTTGACCGTAGAGGAGATGTTTAAACATGACAAGGAGATGATTCACACAGATGTGCTGTGAATGTGAAACTCATCAGATGCTTTCGTTTCTCGTCATGTTCCATTCAGCTTTTATTAGAAAGTCAGATTTCAGTATCTGAGTCAAAACAACAGACGGTTCTGTGTCCAGACGCTTCTGTCGGTTCACATACGGTGAACACTGTAACTCATCTTTCTGTTCTGTTTATAATCTGATTCTGATTCGTTCAGAACATTTATTAAGTTATTAATAATGACTGAGTTCGAACAGGTTTCCGAAACACTCCTGCTGTCTGTCAGTCAAGCGGATAGTCCCGCCCCCAACCAGCGTTACGTTTATGTTTATGTATTTCTATATAATTTTGTATTTGTTTTTATTTCGGTTTTAGTTAAGCATCAAGTTAAACTAACGTTTTTTTTTATAACTTTACACACAAATCCCAGAATTGCACACACAAAATGCTTCACATCTTTAAATATCACAAACACATCTTAAAAGCAAACATTTGTCTTACTTTGCAAACACATTTGCCATAACGTTATATTTTTGGATATATACACACACAGTTATTCATGAGCTCCTGTGTACATTTCTGTAAGATTGAAAGTAATTGTCAGAGAGATGTTGAAAGATTCACAGTTCACACGAAAGCAAACTTGTTTTTTACAGTAAGCAGCTGTGGTTGTGAATACAGTATGAAAGAAGAGACATCCATCAAGCGTGTGTAGTTGTGTAGATGTGTGTTTGTTGGTCGTTTGGTGTTCAGTGAAGCACGTGATGAATTAATGTGTCATTCTGATTGGTTGTGATTGAAAAAGGAAAGTGTCAGATTTCAGAAATCGTGTGACTAGTAAAGATTTCGTGTGCAAGCAGATGCAAATGAGAAATGCTGCCTTGATAAATAGCTGAAATAAATAAATATTCTCTTAGTATTTTTGTCTTGTGTTCCTGTATAAATATCATTCTTGAATTAAGATTAATTTATTGCACAAGTAAAATGATTGAAGATATTATGTCTTGTTTCTGTAAAAAAATACAAACATTTTGTTAGTTTTTCCATAAAACAAGCCCAAATATCTGCCAGTGGGGCGAGAACAATCATCGTGTTTAGCCTTTGAATTAAGATTATTTTATTACCCCATTGGCAGATATTAAAACTAACTAAATTTAGATTTTTTTTTGAAAACCAGATTTAATATCTTAAATCATCTTACTTGTCAAGGAAACGCGTCTTGATTCAAGTAAGTTTGGATATTTATATTAGACAACAAGACAAAAATACTAAGTAAGAAATCATTTTTTGCAGTGTATATAATATTTTTTATTGTATATCAAGTGAGGAACATGGTTTTAGTTTGAGTTCGGTTGAGGGTTCAAACTCTGTACACACTTCTTCTCTATCTCTACAGAGACGGGGGGGGGGGATGGAAAGAGTGTTTGAGCAGCGGTGCATTTGTGTCGCTCCTGCGGCGTTAACGATGGGCGTCTTCCTCACGAATGCAGACGGATGGGCTTCTTCCTCTTTTCCATTCCCAGCCCCTGTTATCCCGTGCTGTCAGGAATGCAGGAAATGGTGGCAGAGCACTTCCTGTCTGTGGCTGCTTGTGTGAATGACTCAAACTCATTGAGCTTCACGTAAACCCATACAAGTCTCTTTCGTTCACTTTTCTGCTGTTTCTTTCCCTGTGTTCTTTGGCAGAGGTGTGCAGACTGTCAATCACTGCAGTGCTTCCCTCTGATTGGCTGAGAGTGTTGGGTGGGAGGGGCATTGTGTGTGTTATTGGCGTGTTTTATGAGAGCTCTGAGAGGGTTTGAAGGCTGAGGAGGTGCTGGGGTGTGTTTTTCTCTCAGGTGAAGGTTGCTTTGACCCGTTTGCTCACTAATGGGTTTCACAGCTCCGTTATCAGCGCCCTGCAGATTCATCTGGTTTCCGACATCATTTCCTTTTCCTCCTGCTGATCCCAGAGCAGCGCTCTCTGTCCTCATAGTCTCCCTGTTTCTGTGTTTGAATTCAGCTGCAGTGTTTAACCCTATGAAGCTACTGTTTCATGTTTGATCATGCGTTTCTAAGATCTTTAAATGATCAACGTGATCAATCTCCTCATGTCTTCTGTCGTCTGATTGATAGTTTAGAGGGTTTTATTCAGTAAAAGCTCTTAATTGTACAAACGTTCAGCTTCTGCGGTCAAATCTGGACTGATTTTGATCAAGTACGCGTTAGAATAACTGCAGTAATATCTTCAGATGAACACTTTCTGAAGCAGCTCAGCTTTACTTGATTCTCCATCAATCATGTTTTATTCTCAAATCTGATCATCAGGATCTTCTGAGGAGCGTTTATTACTTTCACTGTTCCTCGGCGGAGGAATGATCTTCATCACATCTTCTGAGGAGCGTTTGTTACTTTCACTGTTCCTCAGCGGAGGAACGATCTTCATCACATCTTCTGAGGAGCGTTTGTTACTTTCACTGTTCCTCAGCGGAGGAATGATCTTCATCACATCTTCTGAGGAGCGTTTGTTACTTTCACTGTTCCTCAGCGGAGGAATGATCTTCATCACATCTTCTGAGGAGCGTTTGTTACTTTCACTGTTCCTCAGCGGAGGAATGATCTTCATCACATCTTCTGAGGAGCGTTTGTTACTTTCACTGTTCCTCAGCGGAGGAACGATCTTCATCACATCTTCTGAGGAGCGTTACTTTCACTGTTCCTCAGCGGAGGAACGATCTTCATCACATCTTCTGAGGAGCGTTTGTTACTTTCACTGTTCCTCAGCGGAGGAACGATCTTCATCACATCTTCTGAGGAGCGTTTGTTACTTTCACTGTTCCTCAGCGGAGGAACGATCTTCATCACATCTTCTGAGGAGCGTTTGTTACTTTCACTGTTCCTCAGCGGAGGAACGATCTTCATCACATCTTCTGAGGAGCGTTTGTTACTTTCACTGTTCCTCAGCGGAGGAACGATCTTCATCACATCTTCTGAGGAGCGTTTGTTACTTTCACTGTTTCAGCGGAGGAACGATCTTCATCACATCTTCTGAGGAGCGTTTGTTCACTGTTCCTCAGCGGAGGAACGATCTTCATCACATCTTCTGAGGAGCGTTTGTTACTTTCACTGTTCCTCAGCGGAGGAACGATCTTCATCACATCTTCTGAGGAGCGTTTGTTACTTTCACTGTTCCTCAGCGGAGGAACGATCTTCATCACATCTTCTGAGGAGCGTTTGTTACTTTCACTGTTCCTCAGCGGAGGAACGATCTTCATCACATCTTCTGAGGAGCGTTTGTTACTTTCACTGTTCCTCAGCGGAGGAACGATCTTCATCACATCTTCTGAGGAGCGTTTGTTACTTTCACTGTTCCTCAGCGGAGGAATGATCTTCATCACATCTTCTGAGGAGCGTTTGTTACTTTCAGTGTTCCTCAGCGGAGGAACGATCTTCATCACATCTTCTGAGGAGCGTTTGTTACTTTCACTGTTCCTCAGCGGAGGAACGATCTTCATCACATCTTCTGAGGAGCGTTTGTTACTTTCACTGTTCCTCAGCGGAGGAACGATCTTCATCACATCTTCTGAGGAGCGTTTGTTACTTTCACTGTTCCTCAGCGGAGGAACGATCTTCATCACATCTTCTGAGGAGCGTTTGTTACTTTCACTGTTCCTCAGCGGAGGAACGATCTTCATCACATCTTCTGAGGAGCGTTTGTTACTTTCACTGTTCCTCAGCGGAGGAATGATCTTCATCACATCTTCTGAGGAGCGTTTATTACTTTCACTGTTCCTCAGCGGAGGAACGATCTTCATCACATCTTCTGAGGAGCGTGTATTACTTTCACTGTTCCTCAGCGGAGGAACGATCTTCATCACATCTTCTGAGGAGCGTTTGTTACTTTCACTGTTCCTCAGCGGAGGAACGATCTTCATCACATCTTCTGAGGAGCGTTTGTTACTTTCACTGTTCCTCAGCGGAGGAACGATCTTCATCACATCTTCTGAGGAGCGTTTGTTACTTTCACTGTTCCTCAGCGGAGGAACGATCTTCATCACATCTTCTGAGGAGCGTTTGTTACTTTCACTGTTCCTCAGCGGAGGAACGATCTTCATCACATCTTCTGAGGAGCGTTTGTTACTTTCACTGTTCCTCAGCGGAGGAATGATCTTCATCACATCTTCTGAGGAGCGTTTGTTACTTTCACTGTTCCTCAGCGGAGGAACGATCTTCATCACGTCTTCTGAGGAGCGTTTGTTACTTTCACTGTTCCTCAGCGGAGGAATGATCTTCATCACGTCTTCTGAGGAGCGTTTGTTACTTTCACTGTTCCTCAGCGGAGGAACGATCTTCATCACATCTTCTGAGGAGCGTTTGTTACTTTCACTGTTCCTCAGCGGAGGAACGATCTTCATCACATCTTCTGAGGAGCGTTTGTTACTTTCACTGTTCCTCAGCGGAGGAACGATCTTCATCACATCTTCTGAGGAGCGTTTGTTACTTTCACTGTTCCTCAGCGGAGGAACGATCTTCATCACATCTTCTGAGGAGCGTTTGTTACTTCATCTCTCAATCATTATATGTGTGGATCATTTACATCTCATCTTACTGAGAGATATTACTGGAGATATAGAGATATTTAGATCATTTTATGTCAGTATCTGCTGTACTGTTATAAACATCTCCTTGATATACATCACAAGCAGCAGAATTTCATCATTTAAATATCAGCATCTGCAGCAAATTCATAATTTTGCTCAGTTTGAGTCTCTGAATTAAACTGTGCTGTTTTTTCTTCATATTCTCACTGTATCAGACTATATGAGCCATAAAAGCCTGATGGAGCAAATAATAACACATATGCAAACTTTATTTAAATATTTTATTTAAAATGTTTCATCAAATGGTTCCATTTCAAAGAGTTTTTCTGATGATTATTTCATGTCAGGCTTGACAGGGTTAATAATGCGGCAGACATGTCACATTTAAAGACACATACGGTTAGTTTAAAGTGTGTTTTTCGATCTTTCAAATGTTCAATGTGTTCACACATGACACTCGAGGAGCTGCTGAGTTGTCTGTTCGTTTGGGTTAGTGATGGTTCGTTAGGTGCTGATGGAGGATAGTAGTTATCAAACTTTAGTCAGGTCTTGTTCTAACAGCATCTCTATAGTCAACAAATGCAACCAAATATGATTTGCTGTGTTTTTTAAAGTTGCCATTAAATGAACTGTATTTTCTAAATGCATGTTATAGATCTTAATGTGATCGATTCATTCATGCACATCTTTCTTTTTTGATCTTGTTTAATGGAAAAAATGTCAAACGTCAGTCTTCTGTCCGATGATGTAATGATTATCTTGTCCAATCATTTATAGTGGTTTGTGTAAACCCCGCCCCTTTCCTATAATCAGTGTTGGATGTAACTAGTTACTAAGTAGTTACTGTAATTAAATTACTTTTCCCTTGAAAAAGTAAAGTAAGGGATTACTTTTATTTCTTTCTGTAATTGAATTACAGTTACTTCTTATGTCATAGAACGTAATACTTTATAGACTGTAGAACATGTAAACACAATACAACAGTGGATTTAACATCAACATTTAAAGTCTAACATTAAAATACATGCTTTTTATGCACCTTTCTAACTTTAAATACTTTGGTGAGTTAATAAGAATATTGGTAACACTTAGTGTCCAATTCTCACTATTAACTTGTTGTTATTAGCATGAATATTATTGTTATATTGGCCGTTTATTATTACTTAAAAATCACTTAATGATTCTGCCAGACCTTATTCTAAATCCTTAAACCTACCCAATTATTAAACGACTTTACTAAGTATTAATAAGCAGTAATTATGAGTATTTTGAGGCAAGAGTCATTGTTAATAGTGATAATTGGACACTAATCTAAAGTGTGGCCAGAATAATTGATGTTGTTAATTAAAAGAACCGTTTCATGTCTATCCTTGTATCATTAACTTGTCGAGGTTGATATAGGATTTAGAAAGTAATAATATACTATTTGAAGAGAGTAATTTGTAGAATAATCTAATTACACTGTTGAAGATGTAATTAGTAACTAGTAATGAATTACTTTTTTAGAGTAACTTTCCTAACGCTGCCTATAATCCACCACAAGCTCACATTCAGCCACGCCCACATCTCAACATCCAATCAACAACTGACGAATATAACCAAGCCCCGGCTTACATTTCTGTTCTTCTTGACAGTGATTGAACGAACTCTCAGCTCAGAAACGCAAACTCTTTCTGTGTGTGTCCTGTAGGAGGCGCTGTCGGTGGTGAGTGAAGATCAGTCTTTATTCGAGTGTTCGTACGGAGCGTCTCATACTAAGACGGACATGACGGCCTCCGCCGCCGGTGAATACGGCCCGAGCAAACTCAGTCCCAGAGTGCATCAGCAGGACTGGCTGGCTCCGCCCACCGGACGCATCACCATCAAGCTGGAGTACGGCGCCGGAGCGCAGGTGAACGGATCCAGGTGAGACGCACCTCCTCAGCAGCAGAGAGTTTAGACCAGGGCTCGGCAGCCTAGGCCACACAGAGGGATGAGGAGAGATTGTCTTACTGTAGGGCAGCAGTTCTCAATTCCAGTCCCCCCCGCTCTGCATATTTCGTATGTTACTCTTATCGCTTCAGATGTTTGTTCTGTTCGAACGTAAGTGCCCTGCGAAGTGGACATCACAGGATATTCCTCCATGATTCCAGTTCGAAGCGAACGTTTATATTCCATTCAAAGTGCACTGAAGTGTGCAAGACGTGAATTAAAATTGTATATATTTACAGAGGTATATGATGTCACACTCATCCGTGCATGAAGACGTTGTGCAGCGCAAATCCATGAATGAATGTTTCTGAAATAAAGTAAACTTCAGCGGATTTCCCTGCTCAGGGAGTAGGGAGCAATGGACCCTGTGTAGGGAGCAATGGACCCTGTGTAGGGAGCAATGGACCCTGTGTAGGGAGCAATGGATCCTGTGTAGGGAGCAATGGACCCAGTGTAGGGAGCAATGGACACTGTGTAGGGAGCAATGGATACTGTGTAGGGAGCAATGGACACTGTGTAGGGAGCAATGGACCCTGTGTAGGGAGCAATGGACCCTGTGTAGGGAGCAATGGACCCTGTGTAGGGAGCAATGGACACTGTGTAGGGAGCAATGGACCCTGTGTAGGGAGCAATGGACCCTGTGTAGGGAGCAATGGACCCTGTGTAGGGAGCAATGGACACTGTGTAGGGAGCAATGGACCCTGTGTAGGGAGCAATGGACACTGTGTAGGGAGCAATGGACACTGTGTAGGGAGCAATGGACACTGTGTAGGGAGAAATGGACCCTGTGTAGGGAGCAATGGACACTATGTAGGGAGCAATGGACCCTGTGTAGGGAGCAATGGACACTATGTAGGGAGCAATGGACCCTGTGTAGGGAGCAATGGACCCTGTGTAGGGAGCAATGGACCCTGTGTAGGGAGCAATGGACCCTGTGTAGGGAGCAATGGACCCTGTGTAGGGAGCAATGGACCCTGTGTAGGGAGCAATGGACCCTGTGTAGGGAGCATGTCAATCGGAACACAGTTCATGCACGGAGCGCACTTCTAACGAGCTGATTATCTGAATCAGGTGTGTTAACAAAGAGAGACATGCAAAATATGCAGAGCGGGGGGGCGCGAGGACTGGAATTGAGAACCTCTGCTTTAGGGAGATGAGAGGGTCTGTATTACTTACTGTTGCAGAAAGTGTATCACGTGTGCCTTAACTCTTTCCCCGCCAGTGTTAATAAAAATAGTTGCCAGCCACCGCCAGCGTTTTTGATGATTTTTACCAAAATTTCATGGCCCCAGAATATTCTATTGTATGAATATCTGAACATGCAACACATAAAAATAAGACCCTCTACTTTCAATCAAAAATCAGTTTTATTCTAGCTTCAAGCATTGTTTTTTTTATTAACACTTGAATGTAGGTAGATTTCATAAAAAAGCAACATTTTGAGCAAAAATCATTTTTTTTATCAAATAGTACATCTGGATCATATTCAGTAATATTATCAAAGCCAATATGCAGTAGATTACTTCCATCAGTATCCCAAAGCTTGCACAGTCCTGTACCACTTTCTGGATCCACATTTCACTCGCTAACATTAGTTTTTATTTATATGCAGTTAGTGTTGATGATCATATTATTTTTCATATGCATATATACAAGATCGGTGGTTTCTGCGTCTTCCTCGTCTGTGTTTTTGATCAACACTTTCTAGACTCATTCAGGAGATGCGTAATAGCGCCCGCTAGCGTATAACAGTGAAAACACAGAACATTCTGTGTTTGGTGAGGAAAGAGTTAATAACCAATCACATTACAGCCTTGACATTGAATTTCAGTCAGAGTTGTGCGACACTCAATCACTGTTTACAGATCCCATAGGAATAAAAAAAAATAATAATAATTCAAACTCAAAAAATAGTTCAATCCAAAAGTATTGTTTAGTGTAAAACATGTAGAAGACTAGCAGATAGGCTGTTGATTCATTAAATGATGAGCTGTTTCCTCTAAAAAGCTGTTTATTCAGTGCAGTGAAGCCATTGACATCCATTAAAACAACAGCATCTGGTCTCCTTTCCGTTAGCATTAGCTGTTACGCTCTTCTTGGCTAAAGGTCGCAGGCTTGCCTTATAGTGGCTTTGGGGATAATCACTGGCACGCGAGCAATAGGGAAAACTGCATATCATTGTACATTTTGAAGTAGTCATTTCTCACAGTCACACAGCCTGTTAGGAGCCATACATACTATTAAAGAGTGAGAATAAACCTGCACTATGGCTCCGGTAAATCATTTACATACGAGGCGCTTCAGAACAGTGCAGTTTAACAGCGCTCGTCATGTTCATAATGACTGAGATGGCCAATCAAATCAAAGTAGGCGGAGTTTACTGTTTACTTCAGGGATTCAAAGTTCCCAAAGTTCTCATTCAAGTTCCCCTGCACAATGAAAATATTTTACTGCTGACAACAATGAGTGCCAAAACAAGTGCATTATGTGAAAACTAAATAAAATAAACACACACAAACACACACACAGACACAGACACACACACACACACACACACACACACACACACGCACACACAGACACAGACACAGACACACACACACACACACACACACACACACACACACACACACACACACACACACACACACACACACACACACACACACACACACACACACACACACACACACACAGACACACACACACACACACACACACACACACACACACACAGTCACACACACACAGTCACACACACACAGTCACACACACAGTCACGCACACACACAGTCACGCACACACACAGTCACGCACACACACAGTCACGCACACACACAGTCACGCACACACACAGTCACGCACACACACAGTCACGACACACACACACACAGTCACACACACACACACACACACAGACACACACACACAGTCACGCACACACACAGTCACGCACACACACAGTCACGCACACACACAGTCACGACACACACACACAGTCACACACACACACACACACACACACACACACACGACACACACACACAGTCACGCACACACACACACACACACAGTCACGCACACACACAGTCGACACACACACACACAGTCACACACACACAGACACACACACACAGACACACACACAGACACACACACACACCACACACACCACACACACCACGCACACACACACACACACACACAAAGTCACACACACACACACACACACACACACACACACAGACTCACACACACACACACACACACGCACACAAACATAACATAAAACAATGTTGCGGAAGTAGAAATACAGATTATGTAATTATAGAAATATAGATTATGTACATCTGTATGTGCGAGTGTGCAATATTGACTAATGTGCAAAATACACATTAATTTCATCATGAAGCGTCAGTTTTACGTTGAAAGAGAGCTGGGTAAGATGTAAGTTGCAAATCATTTAATATTAGTCAACTGTTTTATAATAGAAATGTTAAATGACCGATACGCTGCAAAAAAATTATTCTCTTAGTATTTTTGTTTTGTTTTCTAGTATAAATATATAAAAACATAAAACAAATCTTGAATCAGGATGCATTTACTGTACAACTAAAATGATTTAAGATATTAAGTCTTGCTTCTGTAAAAAGGAATATCAAAATTGTGTTAGTTTTTGCTTAAAACAAGCAAAAATATCTGCCAATGGGGTAAAAAATATATATTGTTTAGCCTTTTAATTGAGATTATTTTGCTTCTTTTAAGCAAAATCTAACAAAATTTTGATATTCCTTTTTACAGAAACAAGACATAATACATTTTTCTATCTAATGTAATTTTACTTGTCAAGTAAATGCATCTTAATTCAAGAATGTTTAAATATTGATACTAAAAAACAAGAAAATCTTTTTTTTTGCAGTGTAGTTATATCCAGTGATGCAAACTACTTTTTTATTTTTTTATTTTTTCAATTATGGCCATATTAAGATGAAAGTTGCGTGTGTGAATTTTCTGTGTCTGGGTCTTTCCCTACAAACAATGAAGATAAGTTAGTTATTAAAAAAAAGTCAATCTATAAATATAATGTAGTGATTCAGTATTGATGAAGTCGCGAGGCAGATAATTTCCTGAGCTCCTGAATGTTTCTGTGTGCAGCACGATATCTGATCTCTGCCAGAAAACATTTGTACGATTATTAAATATAGATTTTCATCTGAACATTTTAAGATGTTTATGTACAACATGCTTTGAAAAAAGGCTCAGTGGTTAACCAGAAAATGAAAACTGTCACTTTTTACATTTCACTTCTGATTATACCCTGTATAATTTATTATGTGACAAATAAAGAAACTTTGACCTTGACCTTGAACCTTGATGTCCAGAGGTTTGCGGGCTCTGGTTTATATGTTCAACAGTTATGGATCATCATAATGTGTTCCTCACCCGCGGTTTTCTCAACAAACACGAGAAGCGCTGCTTTAGTGTCCTTGAGATACTGTTATAGTTTATATTCTTTTAGGTCTAGTTAAACATTTAGTAGTTGTTGGTATTTTTTGTCACTTTTTATTCGTTTTTTTATATGTACATGTAGCTTTTATTAA